>OZ010646.1:25187587-25335253 GCA_963932195.1 Empis livida
AAAAACAGAAAACTGAAATATTTCAGATACTTTTATATTTTTGCATTATTTTGTTGCGAAATATCGACAAAAACAGAAAACTGAAATATTTCAGATTTTTTTCGGTTTTTCGATATTTAGTTGCGAAATATGGACAAAAACGAAAAACTCAAATATTTCAGATACTTTTTTTGTTATTTTGTTGCGAAATATGGACAAAAACAGAAAGCTCAAATATTTCAGATACTTTTTTTTTTGTGTTTTTCGTTATTTTGTCCCGATAATTGGACAAAAACGGAAAACTCAAATATTTCAGATACTTTCTTGTTATTTTTTCGATATTTTGTTGCGAAAAATGGACAAAAAATGAAAACTCTAATATTTCAGATTCTTTTTGTTTTTTTTTCGTTATTTTGTTGTGAAATATGGACAAAAACAGAAAACTAAAATATTTCAGATACTTTTTTTTTGTTTTTTTCTTAATTTTGTTGAGAAATATGTACAAAAGTAGAAAACTCAAATATTTCAGTTATTTTTTTGTTTTTTTTCGCTCTTTTGTTGGGAAATATGGACAAAAACAGAAAACTCAAATTTTTCAGATACTTTTTTTTTGTTATTTTGTTGCGAAATATGGACAAAAACAGAAAACTAAAATATTTCAGATACTGTTTTGTTTGTTTTTTTCCTTATTTTGTTGAGAAATATGAACAAAAGTAGAAAACTCAAATATATCAGATATTTTTTTTATTTTTTTTTCGTTATTTTGTTGGGAAAAATGGACAAAACCAGAAAACTAAAATATTTCAGATACTTTTTTGTTTGTTTTTTTCTTAATTTTGTTGAGAAATATGTACAAAAGTAGAAAGCTCAAATATTTCAGTTATTTTTTTATTTTTTTTCGCTCTTTTGTTGGGAAATATGGACAAAAACAGAAAACTCAATTTTTTCAGATACTTTTTTTTTGTTATTTTGTTGCGAAATATGGACAAAAACAGAAAACTAAAATATTTCAGATACTGTTTTGTTTGTTTTTTTCCTTATTTTGTTGAGAAAAATGGACAAAAGTAGAAAACTCAAATATTTCAGATATTTGTTTGTTTTTTTTTCGTTATTTTGTTGGGAAATATGGACAAAACCAGAAAACTAAAATATTTCAGATATTTTTTTGTTTGTTTTTTTCTTTATTTTGTTGAGACATATGGACAAAAGTAGAAAACTCAAAAATTTCAGATTCTTTCTGTTTTTTTTTCATTATTTTGTTGCGCAATATGGACAAAGACAGAAAACTAAAATATTTCAGATACTTTTTTGTTTGTTTTTTCCTTATTTTGTTGAGAAATATGAACAAAAGTAGAAAACTCAAATATATCAGATATTTTTTTTATTTTTTTTTCGTTATTTTGTTGGGAAAAATGGACAAAACCAGAAAACTAAAATATTTCAGATACAGTTTTGTTTGTTTTTTTCCTTATTTTGTTGAGAAATATGAACAAAAGTAGAAAACTCAAATATATCAGATATTTTTTTTATTTTTTTTTCGTTATTTTGTTGGGAAAAATGGACAAAACCAGAAAACTAAAATATTTCAGATACTTTTTTGTTTGTTTTTTTCTTAATTTTGTTGAGAAATATGTACAAAAGTAGAAAGCTCAAATATTTCAGTTATTTTTTTGTTTTTTTTCGCTCTTTTGTTGGGAAATATGGACAAAAACAGAAAACTCAATTTTTTCAGATACTTTTTTTTTGTTATTTTGTTGCGAAATATGGACAAAAACAGAAAACTAAAATATTTCAGATACAGTTTTGTTTGTTTTTTTCCTTATTTTGTTGAGAAATATGAACAAAAGTAGAAAACTCAAATATATCAGATATTTTTTTTATTTTTTTTTCGTTATTTTGTTGGGAAAAATGGACAAAACCAGAAAACTAAAATATTTCAGATACTTTTTTGTTTGTTTTTTTCTTAATTTTGTTGAGAAATATGTACAAAAGTAGAAAGCTCAAATATTTCAGTTATTTTTTTGTTTTTTTTCGCTCTTTTGTTGGGAAATATGGACAAAAACAGAAAACTCAATTTTTTCAGATACTTTTTTTTTGTTATTTTGTTGCGCAATATGGACAAAGACAGAAAACTAAAATATTTCAGATACTGTTTTGTTTGTTTTTTTCCTTATTTTGTTGAGAAAAATGGACAAAAGTAGAAAACTCAAATATTTCAGATATTTTTTTGTTTTTTTTTTCGTTATTTTGTTGGGAAATATGGACAAAACCAGAAAACTAAAATATTTCAGATATTTTTTTGTTTGTTTTTTTCTTTATTTTGTTGAGACATATGGACAAAAGTAGAAAACTCAAAAATTTCAGATTCTTTCTGTTTTTTTTTCATTATTTTGTTGCGCAATATGGACAAAGACAGAAAACTAAAATATTTCAGATACTTTTTTGTTTGTTTTTTCCCTTATTTTGTTGAGAAATATGGACAAAAGTAGAAAACTCAAAAATTTCAGATAATTTTTTGTTTTTTTTCGCTCTTTTGTTGGGAAATATGGACCAAAACAGAAAACTCAAATATTTCAGATACTTTTTTTTTGTTATTTTTTTGCGAAATATGGACAAAAACAGAAAACTAAAATATTTCAGATACTTTTTTGTTTGTTTTTTTCTTAATTTTGTTGAGAAATATGTACAAAAGTAGAAAACTCAAATATTTCAGTTATTTTTTTGTTTTTTTTCGCTCTTTTGTTGGGAAATATGGACAAAAACAGAAAACTCAAATTTTTCAGATACTTTTTTTTTGTTATTTTGTTGCGAAATATGGACAAAAACAGAAAACTAAAATATTTCAGATACAGTTTTGTTTGTTTTTTTCCTTATTTTGTTGAGAAATATGGACAAAAGTAGAAAACTCAAATATTTCAGATATTTTTTTGTTTTTTTTTCGTTATTTTGTTGGGAAATATGGACAAAACCAGAAAACTAAAATATTTCAGATATTTTTTTGTTTGTTTTTTTCTTTATTTTGTTGAGACATATGGACAAAAGTAGAAAACTCAAAAATTTCAGATTCTTTCTGTTTTTTTTTCATTATTTTGTTGCGCAATATGGACAAAGACAGAAAACTAAAATATTTCAGATACTTTTTTGTTTGTTTTTTATTTCAGATACTTTTTTTTTGTTATTTTTTTGCGAAATATGGACAAAAACAGAAAACTAAAATAATTCAGATACTTTTTTGTTTGTTTTTTTCTTAATTTTGTTGAGAAATATGTACAAAAGTAGAAAACTCAAATATTTCAGTTATTTTTTTGTTTTTTTTCGCTCTTTTGTTGGGAAATATGGACAAAAACAGAAAACTCAAATTTTTCAGATACTTTTTTTTTGTTATTTTGTTGCGAAATATGGACAAAAACAGAAAACTAAAATATTTCAGATACAGTTTTGTTTGTTTTTTTCCTTATTTTGTTGAGAAATATGGACAAAAGTAGAAAACTCAAATATTTCAGATATTTTTTTGTTTTTTTTTCGTTATTTTGTTGGGAAATATGGACAAAACCAGAAAACTAAACTATTTGAGATACCTTTTTTTGTTTTTTGCGTTATTTTGTTCCGATATATGGACAAAAACGGAAAACTCAAATATTTCAGATACTTTCTTGTTATTTTTTCGATATTTTGTTGCGAAAAATGGACAAAAAAAGAAAACTCTAATATTTCAGATTCTTTTTGTTTTTTTCGTTATTTTGTTGCGAAATATGGACAAAAACAGAAAACTAAAATATTTCAGATACTTTTTTGTTTGTTTTTTTCCTTATTTTGTTGAGAAATATGTACAAAAGTAGAAAACTCAAATATTTCAGTTATTATTTGTTTTTTTTCGCTCTTTTGTTGGGAAATATGGACAAAAACAGAAAACTCAAATTTTTCAGATACTTTTTTTTTGTTATTTTGTTGCGAAATATGGACAAAAACAGTAAACTAAAATATTTCAGATACTGTTTTGTTTGTTTTTTTCCTTATTTTGTTGAGAAAAATAGAGAAAAACAGAAAGCTCAAATATTTCAGATGCTTTTATGTTTTTTTTCGTTATTTTGTTGCGAAATATTGACAAAACCAGAAAACTCAAATATTTTAGATACTTTTTTTTGCTTTTTGTTGCGAAATATGGACAAAAACAGAAAGCTCAAATATTTCAGATAATTTTATGTTTTTTTCGTTATTTTGTTGCGAAATATGGACCAAACCAGAAAACTCAAATATTTCAAATATTTCAGATACTTTTTGTTTTGTTATTTTGTTGCGAAATATGGACAAAAACAAAAAGCTTAAATATTTCGGATACTTTTTGTTTTGTTAATTTGTTGCGAAATATGCACAAAAACAGAAAACTAAAATATTTCAGATATTTTTTGTTTATTTTTTTCCATATTTTGTTGAGAAATATGGACAAAAGCAGAAAACTCAAATATTTCAGATACTTTTTTTTTTGTTATGTTATTGCGAAATATGGACAAAAAAAAACTCAAATATTTCAGAGAATTTGTTCTTTTTTTCCGTTATTTTGTGGCGAAATATGGACAAAAACAGAAAACTCAAATATTTCAGATACTTTTTTTCGTTATTTTGTTGCGAAATGTGTACAAAAACAGAAAGCTAAAATATTTCAGATACTTTTTTTTGTTATTTTGTTGCGAAATATGAACAAAAACAGAAAACTAAAATATTTCAGATATTTTTTTGTTTGTTTTCTTCCTTATTTTGTTGAGAAATATGGACAAAAGTAGAAAACTCAAATATTTCAGATATTTTTTTGTTTTTTTTTCGTTATTTTGTTGGGAAATATGGACAAAACCAGAAAACTAAAATATTTCAGATACTTTTTTGTTTGTTTTCTTCCTTATTTTGTTGCGAAATATGGACAAAAGTAGAAAACTCAAATATTTCAGATATTTTTTGCTTTTTTTCGTTATTTTGTAGGGAAATATCGACAAAACCAGAAAACTAAAATATTTCAGATACTTTTTTGTTTGTTTTCTTCCTTATTTTGTTGAGAAATATGGACAAAAGTAGAAAACTCAAATTATTCAGATATTTTTTTGTTTTTTTTTCGTTATTTTGTTGGGAAATATGGACAAAACCAGAAAACTAAAATATTTCAGACACTTTTTTGTTTTTTCCGTTATTTTGTTGCGAAATATAGACAAAAGTAGAAAACTCAAATATTTCAGATATTTTTTTGTTTTTTTTTCGTTATTTTGTTGGGAAATATGGACAAAACCAGAAAACTAAAATATTTCAGATACTTTTTTGTTTCTTTTCTTCCTTATTTTGTTGAGAAATATGGACAAAAGAAGAAAACTCAAATATTTCAGATATTTTTTTGTTTTTTTTTTCGTTATTTTGTTGGGAAATATGGACAAAACCAGAAAACTAAAATATTTCAGATACTTTTTTGTTTGTTTTCTTCCTTATTTTGTTGCGAAATATGGACAAAAGTAGAAAACTCAAATATTTCAGATATTTTTTTGTTTTTTTTTCGTTATTTTGTAGGGAAATATGGACAAAACCAGAAAGCTCAAATATTTCAGATACTTTTTTGATTGTTTTTTTCCTTATTTTGTTGAGAAATATGGACAAAAGTAAAAAGTTAAATATTTCAGATACTTTTTTGTTTTTTTTCGTTATATTATTGCGAAATATGGACAAAAAAGAAAACTGAAATATTTCAGATGCTTTTATGTTTTTTTTCGTTATTTTGTTGCGAAATATTGAAAAAACCAGAAAACTCAAATATTTCAGATACTTTGTTGTTCGTTATTTTGTTGCGAAATATGAACAAAAACAGAAAACTAAAATATTTCAGATACTTTTTTGTTTGTATGTTTTTTTCTTTATTTTGTTGAGAACCGTGGACAAAAGCAGAAAATTGAAATATTTCAGATACTTTTTGGTTTTTTTTTTGTTATTTTGTTGGGAAATATGGAAAAGCAGAAAACTGAAATATTTCAGATACTTTTATATTTTTTGCGTTATTTTGTTGCGAAATATCGACAAAAACAGAAAACTGAAATATTTCAGATTTTTTTCTGTTTTTTTTCGATATTTAGTTGCGAAATATGGACAAAAACGAAAGACTGTTTGTTTTTTTCCTTTATTTTGTTGCGAAATATGGACAAAAACAGAACCCTCAAATATTTCATATTCTTTTTGTTTTTTTCGATATTTAGTTGTGAAATATCGACAAAAACGAAATAGTCAAATATTTCAGATACTTTTTAGTCGGTTTTTATGTTATTTTGTTGCGAAATATGGGCAAAAAAAACTCAAATATTTCAGATTCTTTTTGATTTTTTCGATATTTAATTGCGAAATATGGACAAAAACAGAAAGCTTAAATATTTCAGATACTTTTTTTTTGTTTTTTTCGTTATTTTGTTCCGATATATGGACAAAAACGGAAAACCCAAATATTTCAGATACTTTTTTGTTATTTGTTCGATATTTTGATGCGAAAAATGGACAAAAAATGAAAACTCTAATATTGCAGATTCTTTTTGTTTCTTTTTCGTTATTTTGTTGCGAAATATGGACAAGAACAGAAAACTAAAATATTTCAGATACTTTTGTTGAGAACTATGGACAAAAGTAGAAGACTCAAATATTTCAGATATTTTTTGGTTTTTTTTTCGTTATTTTGCTGGGAAATATGGACAAAAACAGAAAACTAAAATATTTCAGATACTTTTATGTTTTTTTCGTTATTTTGTTGCGAAATATGGACAAAACCAGAAAACTCAATTTTTCAGATAATTTTTTTCGTTATTTTGTTGCGAAATATGGACAAAACAGAAAACTAAAATACTTCAGATACTTTTTGTTTGTTTTTTTCCTTATTTTGTTGACAAATATGGACAAAAGCAGAAAACTGAAATATTTCAGATACTTTTATATTTTTTGCGTTATTTTGTTGCAAAATATCGACAAAAACAGAAAACTGAAATATTTCAGATTTTTTTCTGTTTTTTTTCGATATTTAGTTGCGAAATATGGACAAAAACGAAAAACTCAAATATTTCAGATACTTTTTTTCGTTATTTTGTTGCGAAATGTGGACAAAAACAGAAAGCTCAAATATTTCAGATACTTTTTTGTTTGTTTTTTTTTCGTTATTTTGTTGGGAAATATGGACAAAACCAGAAAACTAAAATATTTCAGATATTTTTTTGTTTGTTTTTTTCTTTATTTTGTTGAGACATATGGACAAAAGTAGAAAACTCAAAAATTTCAGATTCTTTCTGTTTTTTTTTCATTATTTTGTTGCGCAATATGGACAAAGACAGAAAACTAAAATATTTCAGATACTTTTTTGTTTGTTTTTTCCTTATTTTGTTGAGAAATATGAACAAAAGTAGAAAACTCAAATATATCAGATATTTTTTTTATTTTTTTTTCGTTATTTTGTTGGGAAAAATGGACAAAACCAGAAAACTAAAATATTTCAGATACTTTTTTGTTTGTTTTTTTCCTTATTTTGTTGAGAAATATGGACAAAAGTAGAAAACTCAAAAATTTCAGATAATTTTTTGTTTTTTTTCGCTCTTTTGTTGGGAAATATGGACAAAAACGAAAATCTCAAATATTCCAGATACTTTTTTTTGTTATTTTGTTGCGAAATATGGACAAAAACAGAAAGCTCAAATATTTCAGATACTTTTTTGTTTGTTTTTTAACGAAAACGAAAAACAAATATCTCAAATATTTGAGTTTTCTGTTTTTGTACATATTTCCCAACAAAATAACGAAAAAAAAAACAAAAAAATATCTGAAATATTTGAGTTTTCTACTTTTGTCTCTAATATTTCAGATTCTTTTTGTTTGTTTTTTCGTTATTTTGTTGCGAAATATGGACAAAAACAGAAAACTAAAATATTTCAGATACTTTTTGTTTGTGTTTTTCCTTATTTTGTTGACAAATATGGACAAAAGGAGAAAACTAAAATATTTCAGATATTTTTTTGTTTTTTTCGCTATTTTGCTGCGAAATATGGACAAAACTAGAAAATTCAAATATTTCAGATTTTTGTTTGATATTTAGTTGCGGGATACTGACAAAACTGAAAACTCAAATACTTCAGATAATTTTTTTTGTTTTTTTTCATTATTTTATTGTGCAATGTGGACAAAAATAGAAAGCTAAAATATTTTAGGTACTTTTTTGTTTTTTTTTTCGTTATTTTGTTGCGAAATATGGTCAAAACCAGAAAACTCAAATATTTTAGATACTTTTTTTTCGTTATTTTGTTGCGAAATATGGACAAAAAAAGAAAACTCAAATATTTCAGATATTTTTTTGTTTGTATGTTTTTTTCTTTATTTTGTTGAGAAACATGGACAACAGCAGAAAATTGAAATATTTCAGATACTTTTTGGTTTTTTTTTCGTTATTTTGTTGGGAAATATAGACAAAAACAGAAAACTGAAATATTTCAGATACTTTAAATTTTTTGCGTTATTTTGTTGCGAAATATCGACACAAACAGAAAACTGAAATATTTCACATTTTTTTCTGTTTTTTTCGATATTTAGTTGCGAAATATGGACAAAAACGAAAAACTCAAATATTTCAGATACTTTTTTTGTTATTTTGTTGCGAAATATGGACAAAAACAGAAAGCTCAAATATTTCAGATACTTTTTTTTTGTGTTTTTCGTTATTTTGTCCCGATAATTGGACAAAAACGGAAAACTCAAATATTTCAGATACTTTCTTGTTATTTTTTCGATATTTTGTTGCGAAAAATGGACAAAAAATGAAAACTCTAATATTTCAGATTCTTTTTGTTTTTTTTTCGTTATTTTGTTGCGAAATAAGGACAAAAACAGAAAACTAATATATTTCAGATACTTTTTTGTTTGTTTTTTTCTTAGTTTTGTTGAGAAATATGTACAAAAGTAGAAAACTCAAATATTTCAGTTATTTTTCTGTTTTTTTCCGCTCTTTTGTTGGGCAATATGGACAAAAACAGAAAACTCAAATTTTTCAGATACTTTTTTTTTGTTATTTTGTTGCGAAATATGGACAAAAACAGAAAACTAAAATATTTCAGATACTGTTTTGTTTGTTTTTTTCCTTACTTTGTTGAGAAAAATGGACAAAAAATGAAAACTCTAATATTTCAGATTCTTTTTGTTTTTTTTTCGTTATTTTGTTGCGAAATATGGACAAAAACAGAAAACTAATATATTTCAAATACTTTTTTGTTTGTTTTTTTCTTTATTTTGTTGAGAAATATGGACAAAAGTAGAAAACTCAAAAATTTCAGATAATTTTTTGTTTTTTTTCGCTCTTTTGTTGGGAAATATGGACAAAAACAGAAAGCTCAAATATTTTAGATATTTTTTTTTGTTTTTTTCCTTATTTTGTTGAGAAATATGGACAAAAGTAGAAAACTCAAATATTTCAGATATTTTTTTGTTTTTTTTTCGTTATTTTGTTGGGAAATATGGACAAAACCAGAAAACTAAAATATTTGAGATACTTTTTTGTTTGTTTTTTTCTTTATTTTGTTAAGAAATATGGACAAAAGTAGAAAACTCAAAAATTTTAGATAATTTTTTGTTTTTTTTCGCTCTTTTGTTGGGAAATATGGACAAAAACAGAAAGCTCAAATATTTTAGATATTTTTTTTTGTTTTTTTCGTTATTTTGTTCCGATATATGGACAAAAACGGAAAACTCAAATATTTCAGATACTTTCTTGTTATTTTTTCGATATTTTGTTGCGAAAAATGGACAAAATATGAAAACTCTAATATTTTAGATTCTTTTTGTTTTTTTCGTTATTTTGTTGCGAAATATGGACAAAAACAGAAAACTAAAAAATTTCAGATACTTTTTTGTTTGTTTTTTTCCTTATTTTGTTGAGAAATATGTACAAAAGTAGAAAACTCAAATATTTCAGTTATTTTTTTGTTTTTTTCGCTCTTTTGTTGGGAAATATGGACAAAAACAGAAAACTAAAATTTTTCAGATCTTTTTTTTTTGTTATTTTGTTGCGAAATATGGACAAAAACAGAAATCTAAAATATTTCAGATACTGTTTTGTTTGTTTTTTTCCTTATTTTGTTGAGAAAAATGGACAAAAACAGAAAGCTCAAATATTTCAGATGCTTTTATGTTTTTTTTCGTTATTTTGTTGCGAAATATTGACAAAACCAGAAAACTCAAATATTTAAGATTCTTTTTTTTTGTTTTTTTGTTGCGAAATATGGACAAAAACAGAAAGCTCAAATATTTCGGATACTTTTTGTTTTGTTAATTTGTTGCGAAATATGCACAAAAACAGATAACTCAAATATTTCAGATACTTTTTTTCGTTATTTTGTTGCGAAATGTGTACAAAAACAGAAAGCTAAAATATTTCAGATACTTTTTTGTTTTGGTTTCGTTATAGTATTGCGAAATATGGACAAAAAGAGAAAACTCAAACATTTCAGATATTTTTTGTTTTTTTTCGTTATTGGGAAATATGGACAAAAATAGAAAACTAAAATATTTCAGATACTTTTTTGTTTGTTTTTTCCTTATTTTGTTGAGAAATATGGACAATAGCAGAAAATTGCAATATTTCAGATATTTTTTTTTTTTTTTTTTCAATTATTTTGTTGCGAAATTTGGACAAAAACAGAAAGCTCAAATATTTTAGAGAATTTGTTGTTTTTTGCCGTTATTTTGTGGCGAAATATGGACTATAACCGAAAACTCAAATATTTCAGATACGTTTTTTTTGTTATTTTGTTGGGAAATATGGAGAAAACCAGAAAACTAAAATATTTCAGACACTTTTTTGTTTGTTTTCTTCCTTATTTTGTTGATAAATATGGACAAAAACAGTAAACTCAAATATTTCAGATAGTTTTTTTTTCGTTATTTTGTTGCGAAATGTGGACAAAAACAGAAAGCTCAAATATTTCAGATAATTTTATGTTTTTTTTTTGCTGTTTTGTTGCGAATATGGACAAAACCCAAAAAGTCAAATATTTCAGCTACTTTTTTTTTCGTTATTTTGTTGCGAAATATGCACAAAACCAGAAAATTCTAATATTTCAGATTCTTTTTGTTTTTTCGATATGTAGTGGCGCAATATGGACAAAAACATAAAACTCAAATAATTTAGATACTATATTTTTGTTTTTTCGTTATTTTGTTGTGAAATATGGACAAAAACAGAAAACTAAAATATTGCAGATACTTTTTTGTTTGTTTTTTTCGTTATTTTATTGAGAAATATGGACAAAAGACGAAAAAAGAAAAATTTCAGATATTTTTTTTGTTTTTGTTCGCTCTTTTGTTGGGAAATATGGACAAAAACAGAAAACTCAAATATTTCAAATACTTTTATTTTTGTTGTTTTGTTGCGAAATACGAAAAACAAAAGAAAACTCAAATATTTTAAAGAATTTGTTGGTTTTTTCCTTTATTTTGTTGCGAAATATGGACAAAACCAGAAAACTCAAATATATCAGATACCTTTTTTTTCGTTATTCTGTTGCGAAATACGGACAAAAACAGAAAGAACAAATATTTCAGCTTCTTTTTATTTTTTTCGATATTTAGTTGCGAAATATGGACAAAAACACAAAATTCAAAAATTTCAGATACTTTTTTTGTTTTTTTTTTGTTTTTTTTGTTGAGAAAAAGGAACAAAAACAGAAAGCTCAAATATATCAGATACTTTTTTTTTGGTTATTTTGTTGCGAAATATTGACAAAACCAGAAAACTCAAATATTTCACAGATACCTTTTTTTGGTTTTTTGTTGCGAAATATGGACAAAAACAGAAAGCTCAAATATTTCAGATACTTTTATGTTTTTTTTCGTTATTTTATTGCGAAATATGGACAACAACAGAAAACTCAAATATTTCAGATAATTTCTTGTTATTTTTTCGTTATTTTGTTGCGAAATATGTACAAAAACAGAAAACTCAAATATTTCAGATACTTTTTGTTTGTTTTCCCTAATTTTGTAGAGAAATATGGACAAAAGCAGAAAACTCAAATATTTCAGCTACTTTTTTTTTTTCGTTATTTTGTTGGGAAATATGAACAAAACCAGAAAATTGAAGTATTTCAGATTCTTTTTGGTTTTTTTTTATATTTAGTTGCGAAATATGGACAAAAACAGTAAACTCAAATATTTCAGATAGTTTTTTTTTCGTTATTTTGTTGCGAAATGTGGACAAAAACAGAAAGCTCAAATATTTCAGATAATTTTATGTTTTTTTTTTGCTGTTTTGTTGCGAATATGGACAAAACCCAAAAAGTCAAATATTTCAGCTACTTTTTTTTTCGTTATTTTGTTGCGAAATATGCACAAAACCAGAAAATTCTAATATTTCAGATTCTTTTTGTTTTTTCGATATTTAGTGGCGCAATATGGACAAAAACATAAAACTCAAATAATTTAGATACTATATTTTTGTTTTTTCGTTATTTTGTTGTGAAATATGGACAAAAACAGAAAACTAAAATATTTCAGATACTTTTTTGTTTGCTTTTGTCCTTATTTTGTTGAGAAATATGGACAAAAGACGAAAAAACAAAAATTTCAGATATTTTTTTTGTTTTTGTTCGCTCTTTTGTTGGGAAATATGGACAAAAACAGAAAACTCAAATATTTCAGATACTTTTATTTTTGTTGTTTTGTTGCGAAATATGGACAAAAACAGAAAACTAAAATATTTCAGATACTATTGCGAAATATGGACAAAAAGAGAAAACTCAAACATTTCAGATATTTTTTGTTTTTTTTTGCGTTATTGGGAAATATGAACAAAAACAGAAAACTAAAATATATCAGATACTTTTTTGTTTGTTTTTTCCTTATTTTGTTGATAAATATGGACAAAAGTAGAAAACTCAAATATTTCAAATATTTTTTTGTTTTTTTTCGTTATTTTGTTGGGAAATATGGACAAAACCAGAAAACTAAAATGTTTCAGATACTTTTTTGTTTGTTTTCTTCCTTATTTTGTTGCGAAATATGGACAAAAGTAGAAAACTTAAATATTTCAGATATTTTTTTGTTTTTTTTTTCGTTATTTTGTAGGGAAATATGGACAAAACCAGAAAGCTCAAATATTTCAGATACTTTTTTGATTGATTTTTTCCTTATTTTGTTGAGAAATATGCACAAAAGTAAAAAGTTAAATATTTCAGATACTTTTTTGTTTTTTTTTCGTTATATTATTGCGAAATATGGACAAAAAAGAAAACTCAAATATTTCAGATATTTTTTTGTTGTTTTTTCGTTATTTAGTTGGCAAATATGGACAAAAATAGAAAACTCAAATATTTTAAAGAATTTGTTGTTTTTTTTTGCGTTATTTTGTTGCGAAATATGGACAAAACCAGAAAACCCAAATAATTCAGATACTTTGTTTTTCGTTATTTTGTTGCGAAATATGAACAAAAACAGAAAACTAAAATATTTCAGATACTTTTTTGTTTGCATGTTTTTTTCTTTATTTTGTTGAGAACCATGGACAAAAGCAGAAAATTGAAATATTTCAGATACTTTTTGGTTTTTTTTCGTTATTTTGTTGGGAAATATGGACAAAAACAGAAAACTGAAATATTTCAGATTTTTTTCTGTTTTTTTTCGAAATTTAGTTGCGAAATATGGACAAAAACGAAAAATTCAAATATTTCAGATACTTTTTTTGTTATTTTGTTGCGAAATATGGACAAAAATAGAAAGCTCAAATATTTCAGATACTTTTTTTTTATTTTTTTCGTTATTTTGTCCCGATAATTGGACAAAAACGGAAAACTCAAATATTTCAGAAACTTTTTTTTTGTTTTTTTCGTTATTTTATCCCGATAATTGGACAAAAACGGAAAACTCAAATATTTCAGATACTTTCTTGTTATTTTTTCAATATTTTGTTGCGGAAAATGGACAAAAAATGAAAACTCTAATATTTTAGATTCTTTTTGTTTTTTTTTTCGTTATTTTGTTGCGAAATATGGACAAAAACAGAAAACTAAAATATTGCAGATACTTTTTTGTTTGTTTTTTCCTTATTTTGTTGAGAAATATGAACAAAAACAGAAAACTAAAATATTTCAGATACTTTTTTGTTTGTATGTTTTTTCTTTATTTTGTTGAGAACCATGGACAAAAGCAGAAAATTGAAATATTTCAGATACTTTTTAGTTTTTTTTCGTTATTTTGTTGGGAAATATGGACAAAAACAGAAAACTGAAATATTTCAGATACCTTTATATTTTTTGCGTTATTTTGTTGCGAAATATCGACAAAAACAGAAAACTGAAATATTTCAGATTTTTTTCTGTTTTTTTCCGATATTTAGTTGCGAAATATGGACAAAAACGAAAAACTCAAATATTTCAGATACTTTTTTTGTTATTTTGTTGCGAAATATGGACAAAAATAGAAAGCTCAAATATTTCAGATACTTTTTTTTTGTTTTTTTCGTTATTTTGTCCCGATAATTGGACAAAAACGGAAAACTCAAATATTTCAGGTACTTTTTTTTTGTTTTTTTCGTTATTTTATCCCGATAATTGGACAAAAACGGAAAACTCAAATATTTCAGATACTTTCTTGTTATTTTTTCAATATTTTGTTGCGGAAAATGGACAAAAAATGAAAACTCTAATATTTCAGATTCTTTTTGTTTTTTTTTTCGTTATTTTGTTGTGAAATATGGACAAAAACAGAAAACTAAAATATTGCAGATACTTTTTTGTTTGTTTTTTCCTTATTTTGTTGAGAAATATGGACAAAAGTAGAAAACTCAAATATATCAGATATTTTTTTGTTTTTTTTTCGTTATTTTGTTGGGAAATATGGACAAAACCAGAAAACTAAAATATTTCAGATACTTTTTTGTTTGTATGTTTTTTTCTTTATTTTGTTGAGAAACATGGACAAAAGCAGAAAATTGAAATATTTCAGATACTTTTTGGTTTTTTTTTCGTTATTTTGTTGGGAAATATAGACAAAAACAGAAAACTGAAATATTTCAGATACCTTTATATTTTTTGCGTTATTTTGTTGCGAAATATCGACAAAAACAGAAAACTGAAATATTTCAGATTTTTTTCTGTTTTTTTCGATATTTAGTTGCGAAATATGGACAAAAACGAAAAACTCAAATATTTCAGATACTTTTTTTTTTATTTTGTTGCGAAATATGGACAAAACCGGAAAACTCAAATATTTCAGATATTTTCTTGTTATTTTTTCGATATTTTGTTGCGAAAAATGGACAAAAAATGAAAACTCTAATATTTCAGATTCTTTTTGTTTTTTTTTGGTTATTTTGTTGTGAAATATGGACAAAAACAGAAAACTAAAATATTTCAGATACTTTTTTGTTTGTTTTTTTCTTAATTTTGTTGAGAAATATGTACAAAAGTAGAAAACTCAAATATTTCAGTTATTTTTTTGTTTTTTTTCGCTCTTTTGTTGGGAAATATGGACAAAAACAGAAAACTCAAATTTTTCAGATACTTTTTTTTTGTTATTTTGTTGCGAAATATGGACAAAAACAGAAAACTAAAATATTTCAGATACTGTTTTGTTTGTTTTTTTCCTTATTTTCTTGAGAAAAATGGACAAAAGTAGAAAACTCAAATATTTCAGATATTTTTTTGTTTTTTTTTCGTTATTTTGTTGGGAAATATGGACAAAACCAGAAAACTAAAATATTTCAGATATTTTTTTGTTTGTTTTTTTCTTTATTTTGTTGAGAAATATGGACAAAAGTAGAAAACTCAAAAATTTCAGATTCTTTCTGTTTTTTTTTTCATTATTTTGTTGCGCAATATGGACAAAGACAGAAAACTAAAATATTTCAGATACTTTTTTGTTTGTTTTTTTCCTTATTTTGTTGAGAAATATGAACAAAAGTAGAAAACTCAAATATATCAGATATTTTTTTTATTTTTTTTCGTTATTTTGTTGGGAAAAATGGACAAAACCAGAAAACTAAAATATTTCAGATACTTTTTTGTTTGTTTTTTCCCTTATTTTGTTGAGAAATATGGACAAAAGTAGAAAACTCAAAAATTTCAGATAATTTTTTGTTTTTTTTTGCTCTTTTGTTGGGAAATATGGACCAAAACAGAAAACTCAAATATTTCAGATACTTTTTTTTTGTTATTTTGTTGCGAAATATGGACAAAAACAGAAAACTAAAATATTTCAGATACAGTTTTGTTTGTTTTTTTCCTTATTTTGTTGAGAAATATGGACAAAAGTAGAAAACTCAAATATTTCAGATATTTTTTTGTTTTTTTTTCGTTATTTTGTTGCGAAATATGGACAAAAACAGAAAACTAAAATATTGCAGATACTTTTTTGTTTGTTTTTTCCTTATTTTGTTGAGAAATATGAACAAAAACAGAAAACTAAAATATTTCAGATACTTTTTTGTTTGTATGTTTTTTTCTTTATTTTGTTGAGAACCATGGACAAAAGCAGAAAATTGAAATATTTCAGATACTTTTTAGTTTTTTTTCGTTATTTTGTTGGAAAAAATGGACAAAAACAGAAAACTGAAATATTTCAGATACTTTTATATTTTTTGCGTTATTTTGTTGCGAAATATCGACAAAAACAGAAAACTGAAATATTTCAGATTTTTTTCTGTTTTTTTTCGATATTTAGTTGCGAAATATGGACAAAAACGAAAAACTCAAATATTTCAGATACTTTTTTTGTTATTTTGTTGCGAAATATGGACAAAAATAGAAAGCTCAAATATTTCAGATACTTTTTTTTTTGTTTTTTTCGTTATTTTGTCCCGATAATTGGACAAAAACGGAAAACTCAAATATTTCAGATACTTTTTTTTTGTTTTTTTCGTTATTTTATCCCGATAATTGGACAAAAACGGAAAACTCAAATATTTCAGATACTTTCTTGTTATTTTTTCAATATTTTGTTGCGGAAAATGGACAAAAAATTAAAACTCTAATATTTCAGATTCTTTTTGTTTTTTTTTCGTTATTTTGTTGCGAAATATAGACAAAAACAGAAAACTAAGATATTGCAGATACTTTTTTGTTTGTTTTTTCCTTATTCTGTTGAGAAATATGGACAAAAGTAGAAAACTCAAATATATCAGATATTTTTTTGTTTTTTTTTCGTTATTTTGTTGGGAAATATGGACAAAACCAGAAAACTAAAATATTTCAGATACTTTTTTGTTTGTATGTTTTTTTCTTTATTTTGTTGAAAAACATGGACAAAAGCAGAAAATTGAAATATTTCAGATACTTTTTGGTTTTTTTTTCGTTATTTTGTTGGGAAATATAGACAAAAACAGAAAACTGAAATATTTCAGATACTTTTATATTTTTTGCATTATTTTGTTGCGAAATATCGACAAAAACAGAAAACTGAAATATTTCAGATTTTTTTCGGTTTTTTCGATATTTAGTTGCGAAATATGGACAAAAACGAAAAACTCAAATATTTCAGATACTTTTTTTGTTATTTTGTTGCGAAATATGGACAAAAACAGAAAGCTCAAATATTTCAGATACTTTTTTTTTGTGTTTTTCGTTATTTTGCCCCGATAATTGGACAAAAACGGAAAACTCAAATATTTCAGATACTTTCTTGTTATTTTTTCGATATTTTGTTGCGAAAAATGGACAAAAAATGAAAACTCTAATATTTCAGATTCTTTTTGTTTTTTTTTCGTTATTTTGTTGTGAAATATGGACAAAAACAGAAAACTAAAATATTTCAGATACTTTTTTTTTTGTTTTTTTCTTAATTTTGTTGAGAAATATGTACAAAAGTAGAAAACTCAAATATTTCAGTTATTTTTTTGTTTTTTTTCGCTCTTTTGTTGGGAAATATGGACAAAAACAGAAAACTCAAATTTTTCAGATACTTTTTTTTTGTTATTTTGTTGCGAAATATGGACAAAAACAGAAAACTAAAATATTTCAGATACTGTTTTGTTTGTTTTTTTCCTTATTTTGTTGAGAAATATGAACAAAAGTAGAAAACTCAAATATATCAGATATTTTTTTTATTTTTTTTTCGTTATTTTGTTGGGAAAAATGGACAAAACCAGAAAACTAAAATATTTCAGATACTTTTTTGTTTGTTTTTTTCTTAATTTTGTTGAGAAATATGTACAAAAGTAGAAAGCTCAAATATTTCAGTTATTTTTTTGTTTTTTTTCGCTCTTTTGTTGGGAAATATGGACAAAAACAGAAAACTCAATTTTTTCAGATACTTTTTTTTTGTTATTTTGTTGCGAAATATGGACAAAAACAGAAAACTAAAATATTTCAGATACTGTTTTGTTTGTTTTTTTCCTTATTTTGTTGAGAAAAATGGACAAAAGTAGAAAACTCAAATATTTCAGATATTTGTTTGTTTTTTTTTCGTTATTTTGTTGGGAAATATGGACAAAACCAGAAAACTAAAATATTTCAGATATTTTTTTGTTTGTTTTTTTCTTTATTTTGTTGAGACATATGGACAAAAGTAGAAAACTCAAAAATTTCAGATTCTTTCTGTTTTTTTTTCATTATTTTGTTGCGCAATATGGACAAAGACAGAAAACTAAAATATTTCAGATACTTTTTTGTTTGTTTTTTCCTTATTTTGTTGAGAAATATGAACAAAAGTAGAAAACTCAAATATATCAGATATTTTTTTTATTTTTTTTTCGTTATTTTGTTGGGAAAAATGGACAAAACCAGAAAACTAAAATATTTCAGATACAGTTTTGTTTGTTTTTTTCCTTATTTTGTTGAGAAATATGAACAAAAGTAGAAAACTCAAATATATCAGATATTTTTTTTATTTTTTTTTCGTTATTTTGTTGGGAAAAATGGACAAAACCAGAAAACTAAAATATTTCAGAAACTTTTTTGTTTGTTTTTTTCTTAATTTTGTTGAGAAATATGTACAAAAGTAGAAAGCTCAAATATTTCAGTTATTTTTTTGTTTTTTTTCGCTCTTTTGTTGGGAAATATGGACAAAAACAGAAAACTCAATTTTTTCAGATACTTTTTTTTTGTTATTTTGTTGCGAAATATGGACAAAAACAGAAAACTAAAATATTTCAGATACAGTTTTGTTTGTTTTTTTCCTTATTTTGTTGAGAAATATGAACAAAAGTAGAAAACTCAAATATATCAGATATTTTTTTTATTTTTTTTTCGTTATTTTGTTGGGAAAAATGGACAAAACCAGAAAACTAAAATATTTCAGATACTTTTTTGTTTGTTTTTTTCTTAATTTTGTTGAGAAATATGTACAAAAGTAGAAAGCTCAAATATTTCAGTTATTTTTTTGTTTTTTTTCGCTCTTTTGTTGGGAAATATGGACAAAAACAGAAAACTCAATTTTTTCAGATACTTTTTTTTTGTTATTTTGTTGCGCAATATGGACAAAGACAGAAAACTAAAATATTTCAGATACTGTTTTGTTTGTTTTTTTCCTTATTTTGTTGAGAAAAATGGACAAAAGTAGAAAACTCAAATATTTCAGATATTTTTTTGTTTTTTTTTTCGTTATTTTGTTGGGAAATATGGACAAAACCAGAAAACTAAAATATTTCAGATATTTTTTTGTTTGTTTTTTTCTTTATTTTGTTGAGACATATGGACAAAAGTAGAAAACTCAAAAATTTCAGATTCTTTCTGTTTTTTTTTCATTATTTTGTTGCGCAATATGGACAAAGACAGAAAACTAAAATATTTCAGATACTTTTTTGTTTGTTTTTTCCCTTATTTTGTTGAGAAATATGGACAAAAGTAGAAAACTCAAAAATTTCAGATAATTTTTTGTTTTTTTTCGCTCTTTTGTTGGGAAATATGGACCAAAACAGAAAACTCAAATATTTCAGATACTTTTTTTTTGTTATTTTTTTGCGAAATATGGACAAAAACAGAAAACTAAAATATTTCAGATACTGTTTTGTTTGTTTTTTTCCTTATTTTGTTGAGAAAAATGGACAAAAGTAGAAAACTCAAATATTTCAGATATTTTTTTGTTTTTTTTTTCGTTATTTTGTTGGGAAATATGGACAAAACCAGAAAACTAAAATATTTCAGATATTTTTTTTGTTTGTTTTTTTTCTTTATTTTGTTGAGACATATGGACCAAAACAGAAAACTCAAATATTTCAGATACTTTTTTTTTGTTATTTTTTTGCGAAATATGGACAAAAACAGAAAACTAAAATATTTCAGATACTGTTTTGTTTGTTTTTTTCCTTATTTTGTTGAGAAAAATGGACAAAAGTAGAAAACTCAAATATTTCAGATATTTTTTTGTTTTTTTTTTTCGTTATTTTGTTGGGAAATATGGACAAAACCAGAAAACTAAAATATTTCAGATATTTTTTTGTTTGTTTTTTTCTTAATTTTGTTGAGAAATATGTACAAAAGTAGAAAGCTCAAATATTTCAGTTATTTTTTTGTTTTTTTTCGCTCTTTTGTTGGGAAATATGGACAAAAACAGAAAACTCAATTTTTTCAGATACTTTTTTTTTGTTATTTTGTTGCGCAATATGGACAAAGACAGAAAACTAAAATATTTCAGATACTGTTTTGTTTGTTTTTTTCCTTATTTTGTTGAGAAAAATGGACAAAAGTAGAAAACTCAAATATTTCAGATATTTTTTTGTTTTTTTTTTCGTTATTTTGTTGGGAAATATGGACAAAACCAGAAAACTAAAATATTTCAGATATTTTTTTGTTTGTTTTTTTCTTTATTTTGTTGAGACATATGGACAAAAGTAGAAAACTCAAAAATTTCAGATTCTTTCTGTTTTTTTTTCATTATTTTGTTGCGCAATATGGACAAAGACAGAAAACTAAAATATTTCAGATACTTTTTTGTTTGTTTTTTCCCTTATTTTGTTGAGAAATATAGACAAAAGTAGAAAACTCAAAAATTTCAGATAATTTTTTGTTTTTTTTCGCTCTTTTGTTGGGAAATATGGACCAAAACAGAAAACTCAAATATTTCAGATACTTTTTTTTTGTTATTTTGTTGCGAAATATGGACAAAAACAGAAAACTAAAATATTTCAGATACTGTTTTGTTTGTTTTTTTCCTTATTTTGTTGAGAAATATGAACAAAAGTAGAAAACTCAAATATATCAGATATTTTTTTTATTTTTTTTTCGTTATTTTGTTGGGAAAAATGGACAAAACCAGAAAACTAAAATATTTCAGATACTTTTTTGTTTGTTTTTTTCTTAATTTTGTTGAGAAATATGTACAAAAGTAGAAAGCTCAAATATTTCAGTTATTTTTTTGTTTTTTTTCGCTCTTTTGTTGGGAAATATGGACAAAAACAGAAAACTCAATTTTTTCAGATACTTTTTTTTTGTTATTTTGTTGCGAAATATGGACAAAAACAGAAAACTAAAATATTTCAGATACTGTTTTGTTTGTTTTTTTCCTTATTTTGTTGAGAAAAATGGACAAAAGTAGAAAACTCAAATATTTCAGATATTTGTTTGTTTTTTTTTCGTTATTTTGTTGGGAAATATGGACAAAACCAGAAAACTAAAATATTTCAGATATTTTTTTGTTTGTTTTTTTCTTTATTTTGTTGAGACATATGGACAAAAGTAGAAAACTCAAAAATTTCAGATTCTTTCTGTTTTTTTTTCATTATTTTGTTGCGCAATATGGACAAAGACAGAAAACTAAAATATTTCAGATACTTTTTTGTTTGTTTTTTCCTTATTTTGTTGAGAAATATGAACAAAAGTAGAAAACTCAAATATATCAGATATTTTTTTTATTTTTTTTTCGTTATTTTGTTGGGAAAAATGGACAAAACCAGAAAACTAAAATATTTCAGATACAGTTTTGTTTGTTTTTTTCCTTATTTTGTTGAGAAATATGAACAAAAGTAGAAAACTCAAATATATCAGATATTTTTTTTATTTTTTTTTCGTTATTTTGTTGGGAAAAATGGACAAAACCAGAAAACTAAAATATTTCAGAAACTTTTTTGTTTGTTTTTTTCTTAATTTTGTTGAGAAATATGTACAAAAGTAGAAAGCTCAAATATTTCAGTTATTTTTTTGTTTTTTTTCGCTCTTTTGTTGGGAAATATGGACAAAAACAGAAAACTCAATTTTTTCAGATACTTTTTTTTTGTTATTTTGTTGCGAAATATGGACAAAAACAGAAAACTAAAATATTTCAGATACAGTTTTGTTTGTTTTTTTCCTTATTTTGTTGAGAAATATGAACAAAAGTAGAAAACTCAAATATATCAGATATTTTTTTTATTTTTTTTTCGTTATTTTGTTGGGAAAAATGGACAAAACCAGAAAACTAAAATATTTCAGATACTTTTTTGTTTGTTTTTTTCTTAATTTTGTTGAGAAATATGTACAAAAGTAGAAAGCTCAAATATTTCAGTTATTTTTTTGTTTTTTTTCGCTCTTTTGTTGGGAAATATGGACAAAAACAGAAAACTCAATTTTTTCAGATACTTTTTTTTTGTTATTTTGTTGCGCAATATGGACAAAGACAGAAAACTAAAATATTTCAGATACTGTTTTGTTTGTTTTTTTCCTTATTTTGTTGAGAAAAATGGACAAAAGTAGAAAACTCAAATATTTCAGATATTTTTTTGTTTTTTTTTTCGTTATTTTGTTGGGAAATATGGACAAAACCAGAAAACTAAAATATTTCAGATATTTTTTTGTTTGTTTTTTTCTTTATTTTGTTGAGACATATGGACAAAAGTAGAAAACTCAAAAATTTCAGATTCTTTCTGTTTTTTTTTCATTATTTTGTTGCGCAATATGGACAAAGACAGAAAACTAAAATATTTCAGATACTTTTTTGTTTGTTTTTTCCCTTATTTTGTTGAGAAATATGGACAAAAGTAGAAAACTCAAAAATTTCAGATAATTTTTTGTTTTTTTTCGCTCTTTTGTTGGGAAATATGGACCAAAACAGAAAACTCAAATATTTCAGATACTTTTTTTTTGTTATTTTTTTGCGAAATATGGACAAAAACAGAAAACTAAAATATTTCAGATACTTTTTTGTTTGTTTTTTTCTTAATTTTGTTGAGAAATATGTACAAAAGTAGAAAACTCAAATATTTCAGTTATTTTTTTGTTTTTTTTCGCTCTTTTGTTGGGAAATATGGACAAAAACAGAAAACTCAAATTTTTCAGATACTTTTTTTTTGTTATTTTGTTGCGAAATATGGACAAAAACAGAAAACTAAAATATTTCAGATACAGTTTTGTTTGTTTTTTTCCTTATTTTGTTGAGAAATATGGACAAAAGTAGAAAACTCAAATATTTCAGATATTTTTTTGTTTTTTTTTCGTTATTTTGTTGGGAAATATGGACAAAACCAGAAAACTAAAATATTTCAGATATTTTTTTGTTTGTTTTTTTCTTTATTTTGTTGAGACATATGGACAAAAGTAGAAAACTCAAAAATTTCAGATTCTTTCTGTTTTTTTTTTCATTATTTTGTTGGGAAATATAGACAAAAACAGAAAACTGAAATATTTCAGATACTTTTATATTTTTTGCATTATTTTGTTGCGAAATATCGACAAAAACAGAAAACTGAAATATTTCAGATTTTTTTCGGTTTTTTCGATATTTAGTTGCGAAATATGGACAAAAACGAAAAACTCAAATATTTCAGATACTTTTTTTGTTATTTTGTTGCGAAATATGGACAAAAACAGAAAGCTCAAATATTTCAGATACTTTTTTTTTGTGTTTTTCGTTATTTTGCCCCGATAATTGGACAAAAACGGAAAACTCAAATATTTCAGATACTTTCTTGTTATTTTTTCGATATTTTGTTGCGAAAAATGGACAAAAAATGAAAACTCTAATATTTCAGATTCTTTTTGTTTTTTTTTCGTTATTTTGTTGTGAAATATGGACAAAAACAGAAAACTAAAATATTTCAGATACTTTTTTTTTTGTTTTTTTCTTAATTTTGTTGAGAAATATGTACAAAAGTAGAAAACTCAAATATTTCAGTTATTTTTTTGTTTTTTTTCGCTCTTTTGTTGGGAAATATGGACAAAAACAGAAAACTCAAATTTTTCAGATACTTTTTTTTTGTTATTTTGTTGCGAAATATGGACAAAAACAGAAAACTAAAATATTTCAGATACTGTTTTGTTTGTTTTTTTCCTTATTTTGTTGAGAAATATGAACAAAAGTAGAAAACTCAAATATATCAGATATTTTTTTTATTTTTTTTTCGTTATTTTGTTGGGAAAAATGGACAAAACCAGAAAACTAAAATATTTCAGATACTTTTTTGTTTGTTTTTTTCTTAATTTTGTTGAGAAATATGTACAAAAGTAGAAAGCTCAAATATTTCAGTTATTTTTTTGTTTTTTTTCGCTCTTTTGTTGGGAAATATGGACAAAAACATAAAACTCAATTTTTTCAGATACTTTTTTTTTGTTATTTTGTTGCGAAATATGGACAAAAACAGAAAACTAAAATATTTCAGATACTGTTTTGTTTGTTTTTTTCCTTATTTTGTTGAGAAAAATGGACAAAAGTAGAAAACTCAAATATTTCAGATATTTGTTTGTTTTTTTTTCGTTATTTTGTTGGGAAATATGGACAAAACCAGAAAACTAAAATATTTCAGATATTTTTTTGTTTGTTTTTTTCTTTATTTTGTTGAGACATATGGACAAAAGTAGAAAACTCAAAAATTTCAGATTCTTTCTGTTTTTTTTTCATTATTTTGTTGCGCAATATGGACAAAGACAGAAAACTAAAATATTTCAGATACTTTTTTGTTTGTTTTTTCCTTATTTTGTTGAGAAATATGAACAAAAGTAGAAAACTCAAATATATCAGATATTTTTTTTATTTTTTTTTCGTTATTTTGTTGGGAAAAATGGACAAAACCAGAAAACTAAAATATTTCAGATACAGTTTTGTTTGTTTTTTTCCTTATTTTGTTGAGAAATATGAACAAAAGTAGAAAACTCAAATATATCAGATATTTTTTTTATTTTTTTTTCGTTATTTTGTTGGGAAAAATGGACAAAACCAGAAAACTAAAATATTTCAGATACTTTTTTGTTTGTTTTTTTCTTAATTTTGTTGAGAAATATGTACAAAAGTAGAAAGCTCAAATATTTCAGTTATTTTTTTGTTTTTTTTCGCTCTTTTGTTGGGAAATATGGACAAAAACAGAAAACTCAATTTTTTCAGATACTTTTTTTTTGTTATTTTGTTGCGAAATATGGACAAAAACAGAAAACTAAAATATTTCAGATACAGTTTTGTTTGTTTTTTTCCTTATTTTGTTGAGAAATATGAACAAAAGTAGAAAACTCAAATATATCAGATATTTTTTTTATTTTTTTTTCGTTATTTTGTTGGGAAAAATGGACAAAACCAGAAAACTAAAATATTTCAGATACTGTTTTGTTTGTTTTTTTCTTAATTTTGTTGAGAAATATGTACAAAAGTAGAAAGCTCAAATATTTCAGTTATTTTTTTGTTTTTTTTCGCTCTTTTGTTGGGAAATATGGACAAAAACAGAAAACTCAATTTTTTCAGATACTTTTTTTTTGTTATTTTGTTGCGCAATATGGACAAAGACAGAAAACTAAAATATTTCAGATACTGTTTTGTTTGTTTTTTTCCTTATTTTGTTGAGAAAAATGGACAAAAGTAGAAAACTCAAATATTTCAGATATTTTTTTGTTTTTTTTTTCGTTATTTTGTTGGGAAATATGGACAAAACCAGAAAACTAAAATATTTCAGATATTTTTTTGTTTGTTTTTTTCTTTATTTTGTTGAGACATATGGACAAAAGTAGAAAACTCAAAAATTTCAGATTCTTTCTGTTTTTTTTTCATTATTTTGTTGCGCAATATGGACAAAGACAGAAAACTAAAATATTTCAGATACTTTTTTGTTTGTTTTTTCCCTTATTTTGTTGAGAAATATGGACAAAAGTAGAAAACTCAAAAATTTCAGATAATTTTTTGTTTTTTTTCGCTCTTTTGTTGGGAAATATGGACCAAAACAGAAAACTCAAATATTTCAGATACTTTTTTTTTGTTATTTTTTTGCGAAATATGGACAAAAACAGAAAACTAAAATATTTCAGATACTTTTTTGTTTGTTTTTTTCTTAATTTTGTTGAGAAATATGTACAAAAGTAGAAAACTCAAATATTTCAGTTATTTTTTTGTTTTTTTTCGCTCTTTTGTTGGGAAATATGGACAAAAACAGAAAACTCAAATTTTTCAGATACTTTTTTTTTGTTATTTTGTTGCGAAATATGGACAAAAACAGAAAACTAAAATATTTCAGATACAGTTTTGTTTGTTTTTTTCCTTATTTTGTTGAGAAATATGGACAAAAGTAGAAAACTCAAATATTTCAGATATTTTTTTGTTTTTTTTTCGTTATTTTGTTGGGAAATATGGACAAAACCAGAAAACTAAAATATTTCAGATATTTTTTTGTTTGTTTTTTTCTTTATTTTGTTGAGACATATGGACAAAAGTAGAAAACTCAAAAATTTCAGATTCTTTCTGTTTTTTTTTCATTATTTTGTTGCGCAATATGGACAAAGACAGAAAACTAAAATATTTCAGATACTTTTTTGTTTGTTTTTTCCCTTATTTTGTTGAGAAATATGGACAAAAGTAGAAAACTCAAAAATTTCAGATAATTTTTTGTTTTTTTTCGCTCTTTTTTTGGGAAATATGGACCAAAACAGAAAACTCAAATATTTCAGATACTTTTTTTTTGTTATTTTTTTGCGAAATATGGACAAAAACAGAAAACTAAAATAATTCAGATACTTTTTTGTTTGTTTTTTTCTTAATTTTGTTGAGAAATATGTACAAAAGTAGAAAACTCAAATATTTCAGTTATTTTTTTGTTTTTTTTCGCTCTTTTGTTGGGAAATATGGACAAAAACAGAAAACTCAAATTTTTCAGATACTTTTTTTTTGTTATTTTGTTGCGAAATATGGACAAAAACAGAAAACTAAAATATTTCAGATACAGTTTTGTTTGTTTTTTTCCTTATTTTGTTGAGAAATATGGACAAAAGTAGAAAACTCAAATATTTCAGATATTTTTTTGTTTTTTTTTCGTTATTTTGTTGGGAAATATGGACAAAACCAGAAAACTAAACTATTTGAGATACCTTTTTTTGTTTTTTGCGTTATTTTGTTCCGATATATGGACAAAAACGGAAAACTCAAATATTTCAGATACTTTCTTGTTATTTTTTCGATATTTTGTTGCGAAAAATGGACAAAAAAAGAAAACTCTAATATTTCAGATTCTTTTTGTTTTTTTCGTTATTTTGTTGCGAAATATGGACAAAAACAGAAAACTAAAATATTTCAGATACTTTTTTGTTTGTTTTTTTCCTTATTTTGTTGAGAAATATGTACAAAAGTAGAAAACTCAAATATTTCAGTTATTATTTGTTTTTTTTCGCTCTTTTGTTGGGAAATATGGACAAAAACAGAAAACTCAAATTTTTCAGATACTTTTTTTTTGTTATTTTGTTGCGAAATATGGACAAAAACAGTAAACTAAAATATTTCAGATACTGTTTTGTTTGTTTTTTTCCTTATTTTGTTGAGAAAAATAGAGAAAAACAGAAAGCTCAAATATTTCAGATGCTTTTATGTTTTTTTTCGTTATTTTGTTGCGAAATATTGACAAAACCAGAAAACTCAAATATTTTAGATACTTTTTTTTGCTTTTTGTTGCGAAATATGGACAAAAACAGAAAGCTCAAATATTTCAGATAATTTTATGTTTTTTTCGTTATTTTGTTGCGAAATATGGACCAAACCAGAAAACTCAAATATTTCAAATATTTCAGATACTTTTTGTTTTGTTATTTTGTTGCGAAATATGGACAAAAACAAAAAGCTTAAATATTTCGGATACTTTTTGTTTTGTTAATTTGTTGCGAAATATGCACAAAAACAGAAAACTAAAATATTTCAGATATTTTTTGTTTATTTTTTTCCATATTTTGTTGAGAAATATGGACAAAAGCAGAAAACTCAAATATTTCAGATACTTTTTTTTTTGTTATGTTATTGCGAAATATGGACAAAAAAAAACTCAAATATTTCAGAGAATTTGTTCTTTTTTTCCGTTATTTTGTGGCGAAATATGGACAAAAACAGAAAACTCAAATATTTCAGATACTTTTTTTCGTTATTTTGTTGCGAAATGTGTACAAAAACAGAAAGCTAAAATATTTCAGATACTTTTTTTTGTTATTTTGTTGCGAAATATGAACAAAAACAGAAAACTAAAATATTTCAGATATTTTTTTGTTTGTTTTCTTCCTTATTTTGTTGAGAAATATGGACAAAAGTAGAAAACTCAAATATTTCAGATATTTTTTTGTTTTTTTTTCGTTATTTTGTTGGGAAATATGGACAAAACCAGAAAACTAAAATATTTCAGATACTTTTTTGTTTGTTTTCTTCCTTATTTTGTTGAGAAATATGGACAAAAGTAGAAAACTCAAATTATTCAGATATTTTTTTGTTTTTTTTTCGTTATTTTGTTGGGAAATATGGACAAAACCAGAAAACTAAAATATTTCAGACACTTTTTTGTTTTTTCCGTTATTTTGTTGCGAAATATAGACAAAAGTAGAAAACTCAAATATTTCAGATATTTTTTTGTTTTTTTTTCGTTATTTTGTTGGGAAATATGGACAAAACCAGAAAACTAAAATATTTCAGATACTTTTTTGTTTCTTTTCTTCCTTATTTTGTTGAGAAATATGGACAAAAGAAGAAAACTCAAATATTTCAGATATTTTTTTGTTTTTTTTTCGTTATTTTGTTGGGAAATATGGACAAAACCAGAAAACTAAAATATTTCAGATACTTTTTTGTTTGTTTTCTTCCTTATTTTGTTGCGAAATATGGACAAAAGTAGAAAACTCAAATATTTCAGATATTTTTTTGTTTTTTTTTCGTTATTTTGTAGGGAAATATGGACAAAACCAGAAAGCTCAAATATTTCAGATACTTTTTTGATTGTTTTTTTCCTTATTTTGTTGAGAAATATGGACAAAAGTAAAAAGTTAAATATTTCAGATACTTTTTTGTTTTTTTTCGTTATATTATTGCGAAATATGGACAAAAAAGAAAACTGAAATATTTCAGATGCTTTTATGTTTTTTTTCGTTATTTTGTTGCGAAATATTGAAAAAACCAGAAAACTCAAATATTTCAGATACTTTGTTGTTCGTTATTTTGTTGCGAAATATGAACAAAAACAGAAAACTAAAATATTTCAGATACTTTTTTGTTTGTATGTTTTTTTCTTTATTTTGTTGAGAACCGTGGACAAAAGCAGAAAATTGAAATATTTCAGATACTTTTTGGTTTTTTTTTTGTTATTTTGTTGGGAAATATGGAAAAGCAGAAAACTGAAATATTTCAGATACTTTTATATTTTTTGCGTTATTTTGTTGCGAAATATCGACAAAAACAGAAAACTGAAATATTTCAGATTTTTTTCTGTTTTTTTTCGATATTTAGTTGCGAAATATGGACAAAAACGAAAGACTGTTTGTTTTTTTCCTTTATTTTGTTGCGAAATATGGACAAAAACAGAACCCTCAAATATTTCATATTCTTTTTGTTTTTTTCGATATTTAGTTGTGAAATATCGACAAAAACGAAATAGTCAAATATTTCAGATACTTTTTAGTCGGTTTTTATGTTATTTTGTTGCGAAATATGGGCAAAAAAAACTCAAATATTTCAGATTCTTTTTGATTTTTTCGATATTTAATTGCGAAATATGGACAAAAACAGAAAGCTTAAATATTTCAGATACTTTTTTTTTGTTTTTTTCGTTATTTTGTTCCGATATATGGACAAAAACGGAAAACCCAAATATTTCAGATACTTTTTTGTTATTTGTTCGATATTTTGATGCGAAAAATGGACAAAAAATGAAAACTCTAATATTGCAGATTCTTTTTGTTTCTTTTTCGTTATTTTGTTGCGAAATATGGACAAGAACAGAAAACTAAAATATTTCAGATACTTTTGTTGAGAACTATGGACAAAAGTAGAAGACTCAAATATTTCAGATATTTTTTGGTTTTTTTTTCGTTATTTTGCTGGGAAATATGGACAAAAACAGAAAACTAAAATATTTCAGATACTTTTATGTTTTTTTCGTTATTTTGTTGCGAAATATGGACAAAACCAGAAAACTCAATTTTTCAGATAATTTTTTTCGTTATTTTGTTGCGAAATATGGAAAAAACAGAAAACTAAAATACTTCAGATACTTTTTGTTTGTTTTTTTCCTTATTTTGTTGACAAATATGGACAAAAGCAGAAAACTGAAATATTTCAGATACTTTTATATTTTTTGCGTTATTTTGTTGCAAAATATCGACAAAAACAGAAAACTGAAATATTTCAGATTTTTTTCTGTTTTTTTTCGATATTTAGTTGCGAAATATGGACAAAAACGAAAAACTCAAATATTTCAGATACTTTTTTTTGTTATTTTGTTGCGAAATATGGACAAAAACAGAAAGCTCAAATATTTCAGATACTTTTTTTTTGTGTTTTTCGTTATTTTGCCCCGATAATTGGACAAAAACGGAAAACTCAAATATTTCAGATACTTTCTTGTTATTTTTTCGATATTTTGTTGCGAAAAATGGACAAAAAATGAAAACTCTAATATTTCAGATTCTTTTTGTTTTTTTTTCGTTATTTTGTTGTGAAATATGGACAAAAACAGAAAACTAAAATATTTCAGATACTTTTTTGGTTGTTTTTTTCTTAATGTTGTTGAGAAATATGTACAAAAGTAGAAAACTCAAATATATCAGTTATTTTTTTGTTTTTTTTTTCGTTATTTTGTTGGGAAATATGGACAAAACCAGAAAACTAAAATATTTCAGATACTTTTTTGTTTGTTTTTTTCTTAATTTTGTTGAGAAATATGTACAAAAGTAGAAAACTCAAATATTTCAGTTATTTTTTTGTTTTTTTTCGCTCTTTTGTTGGGAAATATGGACAAAAACAGAAAACTCAAATTTTTCAGATACTTTTTTTTTGTTATTTTGTTGCGAAATATGGACAAAAATAGAAAACTAAAATATTTCAGATATTTTTTTGTTTGTTTTTTTCTTTATTTTGTTGAGAAATATGGCCAAAAGTAGAAAACTCAAAAATTTCAGATTCTTTCTGTTTTTTTTTTGTTATTTTGTTGCGCAATATGGACAAAGACAGAAAACTAAAATATTTCAGATACTTTTTTGTTTGTTTTTTTCCTTATATTGTTGAGAAATATGAACAAAAGTAGAAAACTCAAATATATCAGATATTTTTTTGTTTTTTTTTCGTTATTTTGTTGGGAAAAATGGACAAAACCAGAAAACTAAAATATTTCAGATACTTTTTTGTTTGTTTTTTCCCTTATTTTGTTGGGAAATATGGACAAAAGTAGAAAACTCAGAAATTTCAGATAATTTTTTGTTTTTTTTCGCTCTTTTGTTGGGAAATATGGACAAAAACAGAAAACTCAAATATTTCAGATACTTTTTTTTTGTTATTTTTTTGCGAAATATGGACAAAAACAGAAAACTAAAATATTTCAGATACTGTTTTGTTTGTTTTTTTCCTTATTTTGTTGAGAAATATGGACAAAAGTAGAAAACTCAAATATTTCAGATATTTTTTTGTTTTTTTTTCGTTATTTTGTTGGGAAATATGGACAAAACCAGAAAACTAAACTATTTGAGATACTTTTTTGTTTGTTTTTTCTTTATATTGTTGAGAAATATGGACAAAAGAAGAAAATTCAAAAATTTCAGATAATTTTTTGTTTTTTTTTCGCTCTTTCGTTGGGAAATATGGACTTTGTTCCGATATATGGACAAAAACGGAAAACTCAAATATTTCAGATACTTTCTTGTTATTTTTTCGATATTTTGTTGCGAAAAATGGACAAAAAAAGAAAACTCTAATATTTCAGATTCTTTTTGTTTTTTTCGTTATTTTGTTGCGAAATATGGACAAAAACAGAAAACTAAAATATTTCAGATACTTTTTTGTTTGTTTTTTTCCTTATTTTGTTGAGAAATATGTACAAAAGTAGAAAACTCACATATTTCAGTTATTTTTTTTGTTTTTTTTCGCTCTTTTGTTGGGAAATATGGACAAAAACAGAAAACTCAAATTTTTCAGATACTTTTTTTTTTGTTATTTTGTTGCGAAATATGGACAAAAACAGAAAACTAAAATATTTCAGATACTGTTTTGTTTGTTTTTTCCTTATTTTGTTGAGAAAAATGAACAAAAACAGAAAGCTCAAATATTTCAGATGCTTTTATGTTTTTTTTCGTTATTTTGTTGCGAAATATTGACAAAACCAGAAAACTCAAATATTTGAGATACTTTTTTTTTGCTTTTTGTTGCGAAATATGGACAAAAACAGAAAGCTCAAATATTTCAGATAATTTTATGTTTTTTTCGTTATTTTGTTGCGAAATATGGACAAAACCAGAAAACTCAAATATTTCAAATATTTCAGATACTTTTTGTTTTGTTATTTTGTTGCGAAATATGGACAAAAACAAAAAGCTTAAATATTTCGGATACTTTTTGTTTTGTTAATTTGTTGCGAAATATGCACAAAAACAGAAAACTAAAATATTTCAGATATTTTTTGTTTATTTTTTTCCTTATTTTGTTGAGAAATATGGACAAAAGCAGAAAACTCAAATATTTCAGATACTTTTTTTTTTGTTATGTTATTGCGAAATATGGACAAAAAAAACTCAAATATTTCAGTGAATTTGTTCTTTTTTTCCGTTATTTTGTGGCAAAATATGGACAAAAACAGAAAACTCAAATATTTCAGATACTTTTTTTCGTTATTTTGTTGCGAAATGTGTACAAAAAGAAGCTAAAATATTTCAGATACTTTTTTTTGTTATTTTGTTGCGAAATATGAACAAAAACAGAAAACTAAAATATTTCAGATATTTTTTTGTTTGTTTTCTTCCTTATTTTGTTGAGAAATATGGACAAAAGTAGAAAACTCAAATATTTCAAATATTTCAGATACCTTTTGTTTTGTTATTTTGTTGCGAAATATGGACAAAAACAAAAAGCTTAAATATTTCGGATACTTTTTGTTTTGTTAATTTGTTGCGAAATATGCACAAAAACAGAAAACTAAAATATTTCAGATATTTTTTCTTTATTTTTTTCCTTATTTTGTTGAGAAATATGGACAAAAGCAGAAAACTCAAATATTTCAGATACTTTTTTTTTGTTATGTTATTGCGAAATATGGACAAAAAAAAACTCAAATATTTCAGTGAATTTGTTCTTTTTTTCCGTTATTCTGTGGCAAAATATGGACAAAAACAGAAAACTCAAATATTTCAGATACTTTTTTTCGTTATTTTGTTGCGAAATGTGTACAAAAAGAAGCTAAAATATTTCAGATACTTTTTTTTGTTATTTTGTTGCGAAATATGAACAAAAACAGAAAACTAAAATATTTCAGATATTTTTTTGTTTGTTTTCTTCCTTATTTTGTTGAGAAATATGGACAAAAGTAGAAAACTCAAATATTTCAGATATTTTTTGTTTTTTTTTCGTTATTTTGTTGGGAAATATGGACAAAACCAGAAAACTAAAATATTTCAGATACTTTTTTGTTTGTTTTCTTCCTTATTTTGTTTCGAAATATGGACAAAAGTAGAAAACTCAAATATTTCAGATATTTTTTGTTTTTTTTTCGTTATTTTGTAGGGAAATATCGACAAAACCAGAAAACTAAAATATTTCAGATACTTTTTTGTTTGTTTTCTTCCTTATTTTGTTGAGAAATATGGACAAAAGTAGAAAATTCAAATATTTCAGATATTTTTTTGTTTTTTTTTCGTTATTTTGTTGGGAAATATGGACAAAACCAGAAAACTAAAATATTTCAGACACTTTTTTGTTTTTTTCCGTTATTTTGATGCGAAATATAGACAAAAGTAGAAAACTCAAATATTTCAGATATTTTTTGGTTTTTTTTTTCGTTATTTTGTTGGGAAATATGGACAAAACCAGAAAACTAAAATATTTCAGATACTTTTTTGTTTATTTTCTTCCTTATTTTGTTGAGAAATATGGACAAAAGTAAAAAGTTAAATATTTCATATACTTTTTTGTTTTTTTTCGTTATATTATTGCGAAATATGGACAAAAACGAAAACTCAAATATTTCAGATGCTTTTATGTTTTTTTTCGTTATTTTGTTGCGAAATATTGACAAAACCAGAAAACTCAAATATTTCAGATACTTTGTTGTTCGTTATTTTGTTGCGAAATATGAACAATAACAGAAAACTAAAATATTTCAGATACTTTTTTGTTTGTATGTTTTTTTCTTTATTTTGTTTAGAACCATGGACAAAAGCAGAAAATTGAAATATTTCAGATACTTTTTGGTTTTTTTTTCGTTATTTTGTTGGGAAATATGGAAAAGCAGAAAACTGAAATATTTCAGACACTTTTATATTTTTTGCGTTATTTTGTTGCGAAATATCGACAAAAACAGAAAACTGAAATATTTCAGATTTTTTTCTGTTTTTTTTCGATATTTAGTTGCGAAATATGGACAAAAACGAAATACTGTTTGTTTTTTTCCGTTATTTTGTTGCGAAATATGGACAAAAACAGAAAACTCAAATATTTCATATTCTTTTTGTTTTTTTCGATATTTAGTTGTGAAATATCGACAAAAACGGAATAGTCAAATATCTCAGATACTTTTTAGTCGGTTTTTATGTTATTTTGTTGCGAAATATGGGCAAAAAAAACTCAAATATTTCAGATTCTTTTTGATTTTTTCGATATTTAATTGCGAAATATGGACAAAAACGGAAAATTCAAATATTTCAGATACTTTTTTGTTATTTGTTCGATATTTTGATGCGAAAAATGGACAAAAAATGAAAACTCTAATATTTCAGATTCTTTTTGTTTCTTTTTCGTTATTTTGTTGCGAAATATGGACAAGAACAGAAAACTAAAATATTTCAGATACTTTTTTGTTGGTTTTTTTCCTTATTTTGTTGAGAATTATGGACAAAAGTAGAAAACTCAAATATTTCAGATATTTTTTGGTATTTTTTTCGTTATTTTGTTGGGAAATATGGACAAAAACAGAAAACTAAAATATTTCAGATACTTTTATGTTTTTTTCGTTATTTTGTTGCGAAATATGGACAAAACCAGAAAACTCAATTTTTCAGATACTTTTTTTTCGTTATTTTGTTGCGAAATATGGACAAAACAGAAAACTAAAATACTTCAGATACTTTTTGTTTGTTTTTTTCCTTATTTTGTTGACAAATATGGACAAAAGCAGAAAACTCAAATATTTCAAATACTTTTGGTTTTTTTTCGTTATATTATTACGAAATATGGACAAAAAAAGCTCAACTATTTCAGATATTTTTTATTGGTTTTTTTTTCTTTATTTTGTTGGAAAATATGGACATAAACAGAAAACTCAAATATTTTAGAGAATTTGTTGTTTTTTTCAGTTATTTTGTTGCGAAATATGGACAAAACCCGAAAACTCAAATATTTCTGATACTTTTTGTTTTGTTTTTTTGTTGCGAAATATGGACAAAAACAGAAAGCTCAAATATTTCGGATACTTTTTGTTTTGTTATTTTGTTGCGAAATATGGACAAAAACAAAAAACTCAAATATTTCAGATACTTTTTTATTTTTTTTCCGTTATATTATTGCGAAATATAGACAAAAAAAACTTAAATATTTAAGAGAATTTGTTGTTTTTTTCAGATATTTTGTTGCGAAAAATGGACAAAAACAGAAAACTCAAATATTTCAGATACTTTTTTGTTATTTGTTCGATATTTTGATGCGAAAAATGGACAAAAAATGAAAACTCTAATATTTCAGATTCTTTTTGTTTCTTTTTCGTTATTTTGTTGCGAAATATGGACAAGAACAGAAAACTAAAATATTTCAGATACTTTTTTGTTTGTTTTTTTCCTTATTTTGTTGAGAACTATGGACAAAAGTAGAAAACTCAAATATTTCAGATATTTTTTGGTTTTTTTTTCGTTATTTTGTTGGGAAATATGGACAAAAACAGAAAACTAAAATATTTCAGATACTTTTATGTTTTTTTCGTTATTTTGTTGCGAAATATGGACAAAACCAGAAAACTCAATTTTTCAGATACTTTTTTTTCGTTATTTTGTTGCGAAATATGGACAAAACAGAAAACTAAAATACTTCAGATACTTTTTGTTTGTTTTTTTCCTTATTTTGTTGACAAATATGGACAAAAGCAGAAAACTCAAATATTTCAAATACTTTTGGTTTTTTTTCGTTATATTATTACGAAATATGGACAAAAAAAGCTCAACTATTTCAGATATTTTTTATTGGTTTTTTTTTCTTTATTTTGTTGGAAAATATGGACATAAACAGAAAACTCAAATATTTTAGAGAATTTGTTGTTTTTTTCAGTTATTTTGTTGCGAAATATGGACAAAACCCGAAAACTGAAATATTTCTGATACTTTTTGTTTTGTTATTTTGTTGCGAAATATGGACAAAAACAGAAAGCTCAAATATTTCGGATACTTTTTGTTTTGTTATTTTGTTGCGAAATATGGACAAAAACAGAAAACTCAAATATTTCAGATACTTTTTTGTTTTTTTTCCGTTATATTATTGCGAAATATGGACAAAAAAAAACTTAAATATTTAAGAGAATTTGTTGTTTTTTCCGATATTTTGTTGCGAAAAATGGACAAAAACAGAAAACTCAAATATTTCAGATACTTTTTTGTTTTTATTTCGTTATTTTGTTGGGAAATATGGACAAAAAAAGAAAACTGAAATATTTTAGAGAATTTGTTGTTTTTTCAGTTATTTTGTTGCGAAGTATGCACAAAACCCGAAAACTCTAATATTTCTGATACTTTTTGTTTTGTTATTTCGTTGCGAAATATGGACAAAAACTGAAAGCTCAAATATTTTAGAGAATTTGTTGTTTTTTTCAGTTATTTTGTTGCGAAATATGGACAAAGCCCGAAAATTCAAATATTTCTTATACTTTTTGTTTTGTTATTTCATTGCGAAATATCGACAAAGACAGAAAGCCCAAATATTTCGGATACTTTTTGTTTTGTTATTTTGTTGCGAAATATGGACAAAAACAGAAAACTCAAATATTTCAGATACTTTTATGTTTTTTTTCTTTATTTTGTTGCGAAATATCGACAAAACCAGAAAACTAAAATATTTCAGATACTTTTTTGTTTGTTTTCTTCCTATTTGTTGAGAAATATGGACAAAAGTAGAAAATTCAAATATTTCAGATATTTTTTTGTTTTTTTTTCGTTATTTTGTAGGGAAATATGGACAAAACCAGAAAACTAAAATATTTCAGACACTTTTTTGTTTTTTTCCGTTATTTTGTTGCGAAATATAGACAAAAGTAGAAAACTCAAATATTTCAGATATTTTTTGGTTTTTTTTTCGTTATTTTGTTGGGAAATATGGACAAAACCACAAAACTAAAATATTTCAGATACTTTTTTGTTTGTTTTCTTCCTTATTTTGTTGAGAAATATGGACAAAAGTAGAAAACTCAAATATTTCAGATATTTTTTTGTTTTTTTTTCGTTATTTTGTTGGGAAATATGGACAAAACCAGAAAACTAAAATATTTCAGATACTTTTTTGTTTGTTTTCTTCCTTATTTTGTTGCGAAATATGGACAAAAGTAGAAAACTCAAATATTGCAGATATTTTTTGGTTTTTTTTCGTTATTTTGTAGGGAAATATGGACAAAACCAGAAAGCTCAAATATTTCAGATACTTTTTTGATTGTTTTTTACCTTATTTTGTTGGGAAATATGGACAAAAGTAAAAAGTTAAATATTTCATATACTTTTTTGTTTTTTTTCGTTATATTATTGCGAAATATGGACAAAAAAGAAAACTCAAATATTTCAGATGCTTTTATGTTTTTTTTCGTTATTTTGTTGCGAAATATTGACAAAACCAGAAAACTCAAATATTTCAGATACTTTGTTGTTCGTTATTTTGTTGCGAAATATGAACAAAAACAGAAAACTAAAATATTTCAGCTACTTTTTTGTTTGTATGTTTTTTTCTTTATTTTGTTTAGAACCATGGACAAAAGCAGAAAATTGAAATATTTCAGATACTTTTTGGTTTTTTTTTCGTTATTTTGTTGGGAAATATGGAAAAGCAGAAAACTGAAATATTTCAGACACTTTTATATTTTTTGCGTTATTTTGTTGCGAAATATCGACAAAAACAGAAAACTGAAATATTTCAGATTTTTTTCTGTTTTTTTTCGATATTTAGTTGCGAAATATGGACAAAAACGAAAGACTGTTTGTTTTTTCCGTTATTTTGTTGCGAAATATAGACAAAAACAGAAAACTCAAATATTTCATATTCTTTTTGTTTTTTTCGATATTTAGTTGTGAAATATCGACAAAAACGGAATAGTCAAATATCTGAGATACTTTTTAGTCGGTTTTTATGTTATTTTGTTGCGAAATATGGGCAAAAAAAACTCAAATATTTCAGATTCTTTTTGATTTTTTCGATATTTAATTGCCAAATATGGACAAAAACGGAAAACTCAAATATTTCAGATACTTTTTTGTTATTTGTTCGATATTTTGATGCGAAAAATGGACAAAAAATGAAAACTCTAATATTTCAGATTCTTTTTGTTTCTTTTTCGTTATTTTGTTGCGAAATATGGACAAGAACAGAAAACTAAAATATTTCAGATACTTTTTTGTTTGTTTTTTTCCTTATTTTGTTGAGAACTATGGACAAAAGTAGAAGACTCAAATATTTCAGATATTTTTTGGTTTTTTTTTCGTTATTTTGTTGGGAAATATGGACAAAAACAGAAAACTAAAATATTTCAGATACTTTTATGTTTTTTTCGTTATTTTGTTGCGAAATATGGACAAAACCAGAAAACTCAATTTTTCAGATACTTTTTTTTCGTTATTTTGTTGCGAAATATGGACAAAACAGAAAACTAAAATACTTCAGATACTTTTTGTTTGTTTTTTTCCTTATTTTGTTGACAAATATGGACAAAAGCAGAAAACTCAAATATTTCAAATACTTTTGGTTTTTTTTCGTTATATTATTACGAAATATGGACAAAAAAAGCTCAACTATTTCAGATATTTTTTTTTGGTTTTTTTTTGTTTATTTTGTTGGAAAATATGGACAAAAACAGAAAACTCAAATATTTTAGAGAATTTGTTGTTTTTTTCAGTTATTTTGTTGAGAAATATGGACCAAACCCGAAAACTCAAATATTCTGATACTTTTTGTTTTGTTATTTCGTTGCGAAATATGGACAAAACAGAAAGCTCAAATATTTTAGAGAATTTGTTGTTTTTTTCAGTTATTTTGTTGCGAAATATGGACAACGCCCGAAAATTCAAATATTTCTTATACTTTTTGTTTTGTTATTTCATTGCGAAATATCGACAAAGACAGAAAGCCCAAATATTTCGGATACTTTTTGTTTTGTTATTTTGTTGCGAAATATGGACAAAAATAGAAAACTCAAATATTTCAGATACTTTTATGTTTTTTTTCGTTATTTTGTTGCGAAATATGGACAAAACCAGAAAACACAAATATTTCAGATACTTTTTTTCGTTATTTTGTTGCGAAATATGGACAAAAACAGAAAACTAAAATATTTCAGATATTTTTTGTTTGTTTTTTTTCTTATTTTGTTGACAGATATGGACAAAAGTAGAAAACTCAAATATTTCAAATACTTTTTGTTTTTTTTTGTTATATTATTGCGAAATATGTACAAAAAAAGCTTAAATATTTCAGATATTTTTTTTGTTTGTTTTTCGTCATTTTGTTGGGAAATATGAACAAAAACAGAAAACTCAAATATTTTATAGAATTTGTTGTTTTTTTCAGTTATTTTGTTGAGAAATATGGACCAAACCCGAAAACTCAAATATTTCTGATATTTTTTGTTTTGTTATTTTGTTGCGAAATATGGACAAAAACAGAAAGCTCAAATATTTCGAATACTTTTTGTTTTGTTATTTTGTTGCGAAATATGGACAAAAACAGAAAACTCAAATATTTCAGATACTTTTTTGTTTTTTTCCCGTTATATTATTGCGAAATATGGACAAAAAAAACTTAAATATTTAAGAGAATTTGTTGTTTTTTCCGATATTTTGTTGCGAAAAATGGACAAAAACAGATAACTCAAATATTTCAGATACTGTTTTGTTTTTATTTCGTTATTTTGTTGGGAAATATGGACAAAAAAAGAAAACTGAAATATTTTAGAGAATTTGTTGTTTTTTCAGTTATTTTGTTGCGAAGTATGCACAAAACCCGAAAACTCTAATATTTCTGATACTTTTTGTTTTGTTATTTCGTTGCGAAATATGGACAAAAACAGAAAGCTCAAATATTTTAGAGACTTTGTTGCTTTTTCAGTTATTTTGTTGCGAAATATGGACAAAGCCCGAAAATTCAAATATTTCTTATACTTTTTGTTTTGTTATTTCATTGCGAAATATCGACAAAGACAGAAAGCCCAAATATTTCGGATACTTTTTGTTTTGTTATTTTGTTGCGAAATATGGACAAAAACAGAAAACTCAAATATTTCAGATACTTTTATGTTTTTTTTCTTTATTTTGTTGCGAAATATGGACAAAAATAGAAAACTCAAATATTTCAGATACTTTTATGTTTTTTTTCGTTATTTTGTTGCGAAATATGGACAAAACCAGAAAACTCAAATATTTCAGATAATTTTTCTCGTTATTTTGTTGCGAAATATGGACAAAAACAGAAAGCTCAAATATTTCGGATACTTTTTGTTTTGTTATTTTGTTGCGAATTATGGACAAAAACAGAAAACTCAAATATTTCAGATACTTTTTTGTTTTTTTCCCGTTATATTATTGCAAAATATGGACAAAAAAAACTTAAATATTTAAGAAAATTTGTTGTTTTTTTCCGATATTTTGTGGCGAAAAATGGACAAAAATAGAAAACTCAAATATTTCAGTTACTTTTTTGTTTTTATTTCGTTATTTTGTTGGGAAATATGGACAAAAAAAGAAAACTGAAATATTTTAGAGAATTTGTTGTTTTTTCAGTTATTTTGTTGCGAAGTATGCACAAAACCCGAAAACTCTAATATTTCTGATACTTTTTGTTTTGTTATTTCGTTGCGAAATATGGACAAAAACAGAAAGCTCAAATATTTTAGAGAATTTGTTGTTTTTTTCAGTTATTTTGTTGCGAAATATGGACAAAGCCCGAAAATTCAAATATTTCTTATACTTTTTGTTTTGTTATTTTGTTGCGAAATATGGACAAAAACAGAAAACTCAAATATTTCAGATACTTTTATGTTTTTTTTCTTTATTTTGTTGCGAAATATGGACAAAAATGGAAAACTCAAATATTTCAGATACTTTTATGTTTTTTTTCGTTATTTTGTTGCGAAATATGGACAAAACCAGAAAACTCAAATATTTCAGATACTTTTTTTCGTTATTTTGTTGCGAAATATGGACAAAAACAGAAAACTCAAATATTTCAGATACTTTTATGTTTTTTTTCTTTATTTTGTTGCGAAATATGGACAAAAATGGAAAACTCAAATATTTCAGATACTTTTATGTTTTTTTTCGTTATTTTGTTGCGAAATATGGACAAAACCAGAAAACTCAAATATTTCAGATACTTTTTTTCGTTATTTTGTTGCGAAATATGGACAAAAACAGAAAACTCAAATATTTCAAATACTTTTTGTTTTTTTTTGTTATATTATTGCGAAATATGTACAAAAAAAGCTTAAATATTTCAGATATTTTTTTGTTTGTTTTTCGTCATTTTGTTGGGAAATATGGACAAAAACTGAAAGCTCAAATATTTCGGATACTTTTTGTTTTTTTATTTTTTTGCGAACAATGGACAAAAAAAGAAAACTAAAATATTTCAGATACTTTTTGTTTGTTTTTTTCCTTATTTTCTTGACAAATATGGACAAAAGCAGAAAACTCAAATATTTCAAATCTTTTGGTTTTTTTTCGTTATATTATTACGAAATATGGACAAAAAAAGCTCAAATATTTCAGATATTTTTTTGTTTTTTTTTCGTTATTTGGTTGGGAAATATGGACAAAAAAAGAAAACTGAAATATTTTAGAGAATTTGTTGTTTTTTCAGTTATTTTGTTGCGAAGTATGCACAAAACCCGAAAACTCTAATATTTCTGATACTTTTTGTTTTGTTATTTCGTTGCGAAATATGGACAAAAACAGAAAACTCAAATATTTTAGAAAATTTGTTGTTTTTTCAGTTATTTTGTTGAGAAATAGGGACAAAACCCGAAAACTAAAATATTTCCGATACTTTTTGTTTTGATGTTTTGTTGCGAAATATGGACAAAAACTGAAAGCTCAAATATTTCGGATAGTTTTTGTTTTTTTATTTTGTTGCGAAATATGGACAGAAACAGTCGTTATATTATTTTCGTTATATTATTGCGAAATATGGACAAAAAAGAAAACTCAAATATTTGAGATATTTTTTTGTTTTTTTTCGCTCTTTTGTTGGGAAATATGGACAACAACAGAAAGCTCAAATATTTCAGATACTTTTTTTTTGTTTTTTTCGTTATTTTGTTCCGATATATGGACAAAAACGGAAAACTCAAATATTTCAGATAATTTCTTGTTATTTTTTCGATATTTTGATGCGACAAATGGACAAAAAATGAAAACTCTAATATTTCAGATTCTTTTTGTTTTTTCGATATTTAGTTGCGAAATATGAACAAAAAAAGGAAGCTCAAATATTTCAGATACTTTTATGTTTTTTTTCGTTATTTTGTTGCGAAATATGGACAAAAACAGAAAACCAAAATATTTCAGATACTTTTTTGTTTGTTTTTTTCTTTATTTTGTTGCGAAATATGGACAAAAGTAGAAAACTCAAAAATTTCAGATAATTTTTTGTTTTTTTTCGCTCTTTTGTTGGGAAATATGGACAAAACCAGAAAACTAAAATATTTCAGATACTTTTTTTGTTGTTGTTTTGTTGCGAAATATAGACAAAAACAGAAAACTATAATATTTCAGATACTGTTTTGTTTGTTTTTTTCCTTATTTTGTTTAGAAATATGGACAAAAGTAGAAAACTCAAATATTTTAGATATATTTTTGTTTTTTTTAGTTATTTTGTTGGGAAATATGGACAAAACCAGAAAACTAAAATATTTCAGATACTTTTTTGTTTGTTTTTTTCTTTATTTTGTTGCGAAATATGGACAAAAGTAAAAAACTCAAAAATGTCAGATAATTTTTTGTTTTTTTTCGCTGTTTTGTTGGGAAATATGGACAAAAACAGAAAGCTCAAATATTTCAGATACTTTTTTTTGTTTTTTTCGTTATGTTATTGCGAAATATGGACAAAAAAAAACTCAAATAATTCAGCGAATTTGTTCTTTTTTTCCGTTATTTTGTTGCGAAATATGGACAAAAACAGAAAACTCAAATATTTCATATTCTTTTTGTTTTTTTCGATATTTAGTTGTGAAATATAGACAAAAACGGAAAAGTCAAATATTTCAGATACTTCTTAGTCGGTTTTTTTGTTATTTTGTTGCGAAATATGGGCAAAAAAAACTCAAATATTTCAGATTCTTTTTGATTTTTTCGATATTTAATTGCGAAATATGGACAAAAACAGAAAACTCAAATATTTCAGGTACTTTTTTGTTTGTTTTTTTTCGTTATTTTGTACCGATATATATACAAAAACAGAAAACTAAAATATTTCAGATATTTTCTTCTTATTTTTTCGATATTTTGTTCCGAAAAATGGACAAAAAATGAAAACTCTAATATTTCAGATTCTTTTTGTTTCTTTTTCGTTATTTTGTTGCGAAATTTGGACAAGAACAGAAAACTAAAATATTTCAGATACTTTTTTGTTTGTTTTTTCCTTATTTTGTTGAGAAATATGGACAAAAGTAGAAGACTGAAATATTTCAGATATTTTGTTGTTTTTTTTTGTTATTTTGGTGGGAAATATGGACAAAAACAGAAAACTAAAATATTTCAGATACTTTTTTGTTTTTTTGTCGCTCTTTTGTTGGGAAATATGGACAAAAAAAGACAACTCAAATATTTCAGATACTTTTTTTATTTTATTTTGTTGCAAAATACGGAAAAAAACAGAAAACTCAAATATTTCAAAGAATTTGTTGTTTTTTTGTGTTATTTTGTTGCGAAACAAAAACAGAAAACTCAAATATTTCAGATACTTTTTTGTTTTTTTTTCGTTATATTATTGCGTAATATGTACAAAAAAAAGCTCAAATATTTCAGATATTTTTTTGTTTGTTTTTCGTCATTTTGTTGGGAAATATGAACAAAAACAGAAAACTCAAATATTTTAGAGAATTTGTTGTTTTTTTTCAGTTATTTTGTTGAGAAATATGGACAAAACCCGAAAACTCAAATATTTCTGATACTTTTTGTGTTGTTGTTTTGTTGCGAAATATGGACAAAAACTGAAAGCTCAAATATTTCGGATACTTTTTGTTTTTTTATTTTTTTGCGAACAATGTACAAAAAAAGAAAACTAAAATATTTCAGATACTTTTTGTTTGTTTTTTTCCTTATTTTCTTGACAAATATGGACAAAAGCAGAAAACTCAAATATTTCAAATACTTTTGGTTTTTTTTTCGTTATATTATTACGAAATATGGACAAAAAAAGCTCAAATATTTCAGATATTTTTTTTGTTTTTTTTCCGTTATTTAGTTGGGAAATATGGACAAAAACAAAAAACTAAAATATTTTAGAAAATTTGTTGTTTTTTCAGTTATTTTTTTGAGAAATAGGCACAAAACCCGAAAATTAAAATATTTCCGATACTTTTTGTTTTGATGTTTTGTTGCGAAATATGGACAAAAACTGAAAGCTCAAATATTTCGGATAGGTTTTGTTTTTTTATTTTGTTGCCAAATATGGACAAAACCCGAAAACTAAAATATTTCTGATACTTTTTGTTTTGTTGTTTTGTTGCGAAATATGGACAAAACCTGAAAGCTCAAATATTTCGGATACTTTTTGTTTTTTTATTTTTTTGCAAGCAATGCACAAAAAAAGAAAACTAAAATATTTCAGATACTCTTTTGTTTGGTTTTTTACTTATTTTGTTGAGAAATATGGACAAAACCCGAAAACTCAAATATTTCTGATACTTTTTGTTTGTTTTTTCCTTATTTTGTTGAGAAATATGGACAAAAGCAAAAACTCAAATATTTCAGATACTTTTTTTTTCGTTATGTTATTGCAAAATAAGGACAAAAAAAACTCAAATATTTCAGAGAATTTGTTGTTTTTTTCCGTTATTTTGTTGCGAATAATGGACAAAAACAGAAACGTGTTCCGAAATATGGACAAAAACAGAAAACTCAAATATTTCAGATAATTTTTGTTTGTTTTTTCCTTATTTTGTTGAGAAATATGGACAAAAGCAAAAACTCAAATATTTCAGATACTTTTTTTTTTTTCGTTATGTTATTGCAAAATAAGGACAAAAAAAACTCAAATATTTCAGAGAATTTGTTGTTTTTTTCCGTTATTTTGTTGCGAAATATGGACAAAAACAAAAACGTGTTCCGAAATATGGACAAAAACAGAAAACTCAAATATTTCAGATTCTTTTTGTTTTTTTCGATATTTAGTAGCGAAATATGGACAAAAACAGAAAACTCAAATACTTCAGATAGTTTTTTGTTTTTTTTTTTCGTTATTTTGTTGCGAAATATGGACAAACAAAGAAAACTCAAATATATCAGATTCTTTTTTGTTTTTTTTTTCGTTATTTTGTTAGGAAATATGGACAAAAACAGAAAACTCAAATATTTTAGAAAATTTGTTGTTTTCTTCAGTTATTTTGTTGCGAAATATGGACAAAGCCCGAAAATTCAAATATTTCTTATACTTTTTGTTTTGTTATTTCATTGCAAATAATGGACAAAGACAGAAAGCCCAAAAATTTCGGATACTTTTTGTTTTGTTATTTTGTTGCGAAATATGGACAAAAACAGAAAACTCAAATATTTGAGATACTTTTATGTTTTTTTTCGTTATTGTGTTGCGAAATATGGACAAAACCAGAAAACTCAAAAATTTCAGATACTTTTTTTTCGTTATTTTGTATAACTATTAATTATATTTTTTGTTTTGTTATTTTGTTGGGAAATATGGACAAAAACAAAAAGCTCAAATATTTCGGATACTCTTTGTTTTGTTATTTTGTTGCGAAATATGCACAAAAACAGAAAATTAAAATATTACTCACATATTTCATATTCTTTCTGTTTTTTTCGATATTTAGTTGTGAAATATCGACAAAAACAGGAAACACAAATATTTCAAATACTTTTTGGTTTTTCTTTCGTTACATTATTGCGATATATGGACAAAATAAAACTCAAATATTTCAGATATTTTTTTGTTTTTTTTCGTTATTTTGTTCCGAAATATGGGCAAAAACGGAAAACTGAAATATTTCAGATACTTTCTTGTTATTCTTTCGATATTTTGTTGCGAAATATGGACAAAAATGAAAACTCAAATATTTCAAATACTTTGTCGTTTTTTTTCGTTATTTAGTTGCGAAATATGGGCAAAAAAAACTCAAATATTTCAGATTCTTTTTGTTTTTTTCGATATTTAGTTTCGAACAAAACAGAAAACTCAAATATAAAACAAAAAAGTATCTGAATTATTTGGGTTTTCTGTTTTGTGCATATTACGCAACAAAATAACGGAAAAAAACAACAAATTCTCTGAAATATTTGAGTTTTTTTTGTCCATAATTCGCAATAATATAACGAAAAAACAATCAAAAAAGTATCTGAAATATTTGAATTTTCTCTTTTTGTCCATATTTTGCAACTAAATATCAACAAAAATAAAAAGAATCTGAAATATTTGAGCTTTCTGTTTTTGTCCGTATTTCGCAATAAATAATGAAAAAAAATATCTGAAATATTTGAGTTTTCTGGTTTTGTACATATTTCGCAACAAAATAACGAAAAAAACAAAAAACTGTCTGAAATATTTGAGTTTTATTTTGTCCATATTTCGCAACAATATAACGAAAAAAAAACAAAAAAGTATTTGAAATATTTGAGTTTTCTGCTTTTGTCCATATTTCTCGACAAAATAGGGAAAAAAAACCAACAAAAAGTATCTGAAAAATTTTAGTTTTCTGTTTTTGTCCATATTTCGCAACAAAATAACGAAAAAACATAAAATTATCTAAAATATTTCAGCTTTCTGTTTTTGTCGATATGTCGCTCTTTTGTTGGGAAATATGGACAAAAAAAGACAACTCAAATATTTCAGATACTTTTTTTATTTTATTTTGTTGCAAAATACGGAAAAAAACAGAAAACTCAAATATTTCAAAGAATTTGTTGTTTTTTTGTGTTATTTTGTTGGGAAATATGGACAAAACCAGAAAACTCTAATATTTCAGATACTTTCAGTTTTCTGCTTTTGTCCATATTTCTCGACAAAATAGGGAAAAAAAACCAACAAAAAGTATCTGAAAAATTTTAGTTTTCTGTTTTTGTCCATATTTCGCAACAAAATAACGAAAAAACATAAAATTATCTAAAATATTTCAGCTTTCTGTTTTTGTCGATATGTCGCTCTTTTGTTGGGAAATATGGACAAAAAAAGACAACTCAAATATTTCAGATACTTTTTTTATTTTATTTTGTTGCAAAATACGGAAAAAAACAGAAAACTCAAATATTTCAAAGAATTTGTTGTTTTTTTGTGTTATTTTGTTGGGAAATATGGACAAAACCAGAAAACTCTAATATTTCAGATACTTTTTTTTTCGTTATTCTGTTGCGAAATACGGACAAAAACAGAAAACTTAAAGGTTTCAGAGTCTTTTTATTTTTTTCGATATTTAGTTGCGAAATAGGGACAAAAACAGAAAATTCAAAAATTTCACATACTTTTTTGTTTTTTTTCGTTATATTGTTGCGAAATATGGACAAAAACAAAAAACTAAAATATTTCAGATACTTTTTGTTTGTTTTTTTCCTTATTTTGTTGAGAAAAATGAACAAAAACAGAAAGCTCAAATATTTCAGATGCTTTTATGTTGTTTTTAGTTATTTTGTTGCGAAATATTGACAGAACCAGAAAACTCAAATATTTCAAATACGTTTTTTTTGGTTTTTGTTGCGAAATATGGGCAAAAACAGAAACCTCAAATATTTCAGATACTTTTATGTTTTTTTCGTTATTTTGTTGCGAAATATGGACAAAACCAGAAAACTCAATTTTTCAGATACTTTGTTTTCGTTATTTTGTTGCGAAATATGGACAAAAACAGAAAACTAAAATACTTCAGATACTTTTTGTTTGTTTTTTTCCTTATTTTGTTGACAAATATGGACAAAAGCAGAAAACTCAAATATTTCAAATACTTTTTGTTTTTTTTACGTTATATTATTACGAAATATGGACAAAAAAAGCTCAACTATTTCAGATATTTTTTTGTTTTTTTTTCTTTATTTTGTTGGAAAATATGGACAAAAACAGAAAACTCAAATATTTTACAGAATTTGTTGTTTTTTTCAGTTATTTTGTTGCGAAATATGGACAAAACCCGAAAAATCAAATATTTCTGATACTTTTTGTTTTGTTATTTTGTTGCGAAATATGGACAAAAACAGAAAGCTCAAATATTTCGGATACTTTTTGTTTTGTTATTTTGTTGCGAATTATGGACAAAAACAGAAAACTCAAATATTTCAGATACTTTTTTGTTTTTTTTCCGTTATATTATTGCGAAATATGGACAAAAAAAAACTTAAATATTTAAGAGAATTTGTTGTTTTTTTCCGAGATTTTGTTGCGAAAAATGGACAAAAACAGAAAACTCAAATATTTCAGATACTTTTTTGTTTTTTTTTTTGTAATTTTGTTGGGAAATATGGACAAAAACAGAAAACTGAAATATTTTAGAGAATTTGTTGTTTTTTCAGTGTTGCTAAGTGTGCACAAAACCCGAAAACTCAAATATTTCTGATACTTTTTGTTTTGTTATTTCATTGCGAAATATGGACAAAAACAGAAAGCTCAAATATTATAGAGAATTTGTTTTGTTTTTCAGTTATTTTGTTGAGAAGTATGGACAAAACCCGAAAACTCAAATATTTCTGATACTTTTTTTATTTTATTTTGTTGCAAAATACGGAAAAAACAGAAAACTAAAATATTTCAACGAATTTGTTGTTTTTTTCAGTTATTTTGTTGCGAAATATGGACAAAGCCCGAAAATTCAAATATTTCTTATACTTTTTGTTTTGTTATTTCATTGCGAAATATGGACAAGAACAGAAAGCTCAAATATTTCGGATACTTTTTGTTTTGTTATTTGTTGCGAAATATGGACAAAAACAGAAAACTCAAATATTTCAGATACTTTTTTCTTTTTTTTCGTTATATTATTGCGAAATATGGATAAAAAAAAATTTAATATTTCTGAGAATTTGTTGTTTTGTTCCGTTATTTTATTGCGAAACAAAAACAGAAAACTCAAATATTTCAGATACTTTTTTGTTTTTTTTCGTTATATTATTGCGTAATATGTACAAAAAAAAGCTCAAATATTTCAGATATTTTTTTGTTTGTTTTTCGTCATTTTGTTGGGAAATATGAACAAAAACAGAAAACTCAAATATTTTAGAGAATTTGTTGTTTTTTTCAGTTATTTTGTTGAGAAATATGGACAAAACCCGAAAACTCAAATATTTCTGATACTTTTTGTGTTGTTGTTTTGTTGCGAAATATGGACAAAAACTGAAAGCTCAAATATTTCGGATACTTTTTGTTTTTTTATTTTTTTGCGAACAATGTACAAAAAAAGAAAACTAAAATATTTCAGATACTTTTTGTTTGTTTTTTTCCTTATTTTCTTGACAAATATGGACAAAAGCAGAAAACTCAAATATTTCAAATACTTTTGGTTTTTTTTCGTTATATTATTACGAAATATGGACAAAAAAAGCTCAAATATTTCAGATATTTTTTTTGTTTTTTTTTCCGTTATTTAGTTGGGAAATATGGACAAAAACAAAAAACTAAAATATTTTAGAAAATTTGTTGTTTTTTCAGTTATTTTCTTGAGAAATAGGCACAAAACCCGAAAATTAAAATATTTCCGATACTTTTTGTTTTGATGTTTTGTTGCGAAATATGGACAAAAACTGAAAGCTCAAATATTTCGGATAGGTTTTGTTTTTTTATTTTGTTGCCAAATATGGACAAAACCCGAAAACTAAAATATTTCTGATACTTTTTGTTTTGTTGTTTTGTTGCGAAATATGGACAAAACCTGAAAGCTCAAATATTTCGGATACTTTTTGTTTTTTTATTTTTTTGCAAGCAATGCACAAAAAAAGAAAACTAAAATATTTCAGATACTCTTTTGTTTGGTTTTTTACTTATTTTGTTGAGAAATATGGACAAAACCCGAAAACTCAAATATTTCTGATACTTTTTGTTTGTTTTTTCCTTATTTTGTTGAGAAATATGGACAAAATCAAAAACTCAAATATTTCAGATACTTTTTTTTTCGTTATGTTATTGCAAAATAAGGACAAAAAAAACTCAAATATTTCAGAGAATTTGTTGTTTTTTTTCCGTTATTTTGTTGCGAATAATGGACAAAAACAGAAACGTGTTCCGAAATATGGACAAAAACAGAAAACTCAAATATTTCAGATAATTTTTGTTTGTTTTTTCCTTATTTTGTTGAGAAATATGGACAAAAGCAAAAACTCAAATATTTCAGATACTTTTTTTTTTTTCGTTATGTTATTGCAAAATAAGGACAAAAAAAACTCAAATATTTCAGAGAATTTGTTGTTTTTTTCCGTTATTTTGTTGCGAAATATGGACAAAAACAGAAACGTGTTCCGAAATATGGACAAAAACAGAAAACTCAAATATTTTAGATTCTTTTTGTTTTTTTCGATATTTAGTAGCGAAATATGGACAAAAACAGAAAACTCAAATACTTCAGATAGTTTTTTTTTTTTTTTTTTTCGTTATTTTGTTGCGAAATATGGACAAACAAAGAAAACTCAAATATATCAGATTCTTTTTTGTTTTTTTTTTCGTTATTTTGTTAGGAAATATGGACAAAAACAGAAAACTCAAATATTTTAGAAAATTTGTTGTTTTCTTCAGTTATTTTGTTGCGAAATATGGACAAAGCCCGAAAATTCAAATATTTCTTATACTTTTTGTTTTGTTATTTCATTGCAAATAATGGACAAAGACAGAAAGCCCAAAAATTTCGGATACTTTTTGTTTTGTTATTTTGTTGCGAAATATGGACAAAAACAGAAAACTCAAATATTTGAGATACTTTTATGTTTTTTTTCGTTATTGTGTTGCGAAATATGGACAAAACCAGAAAACTCAAAAATTTCAGATACTTTTTTTTCGTTATTTTGTATAACTATTAATTATATTTTTTGTTTTGTTATTTTGTTGGGAAATATGGACAAAAACAAAAAGCTCAAATATTTCGGATACTCCTTGTTTTGTTATTTTGTTGCGAAATATGCACAAAAACAGAAAATTAAAATATTACTCACATATTTCATATTCTTTCTGTTTTTTTCGATATTTAGTTGTGAAATATCGACAAAAACAGGAAACACAAATATTTCAAATACTTTTTGGTTTTTCTTTCGTTACATTATTGCGATATATGGACAAAATAAAACTCAAATATTTCAGATATTTTTTTGTTTTTTTTCGTTATTTTGTTCCGAAATATGGGCAAAAACGGAAAACTGAAATATTTCAGATACTTTCTTGTTATTCTTTCGATATTTTGTTGCGAAATATGGACAAAAATGAAAACTCAAATATTTCAAATACTTTGTCGTTTTTTTTCGTTATTTAGTTGCGAAATATGGGCAAAAAAAACTCAAATATTTCAGATTCTTTTTGTTTTTTTCGATATTTAGTTTCGAACAAAACAGAAAACTCAAATATAAAACAAAAAAGTATCTGAATTATTTGGGTTTTCTGTTTTGTGCATATTACGCAACAAAATAACGGAAAAAAACAACAAATTCTCTGAAATATTTGAGTTTTTTTTGTCCATAATTCGCAATAATATAACGAAAAAACAATCAAAAAAGTATCTGAAATATTTGAATTTTCTCTTTTTGTCCATATTTTGCAACTAAATATCAACAAAAATAAAAAGAATCTGAAATATTTAAGCTTTCTGTTTTCGCAACAAAATAACTAAAAAAAATTTTCTGAAATATTTGAGTTTTCTGGTTTTGTACATATTACGCAACAAAATAACGAAAAAAAACGAAAAGGTATCTGAAATATTTTCATTTTCATTTTTTGCCCATATTTCGCAACAAAATAACGAAAAAAAAAATAAAAGTATCTGAAATATTTGAGTTTTCTGGTTTTGTACATATTTCGCAACAAAATAACGAAAAAAACAAAAAACTGTCTGAAATATTTGAGTTTTATTTTGTCCATATTTCGCAACAATATAACGAAAAAAAAACAAAAAAGTATTTGAAATATTTGAGTTTTCTGCTTTTGTCCATATTTCTCGACAAAATAGGGAAAAAAAACCAACAAAAAGTATCTGAAAAATTTTAGTTTTCTGTTTTTGTCCATATTTCGCAACAAAATAACGAAAAAACATAAAATTATCTAAAATATTTCAGCTTTCTGTTTTTGTCGATATGTCGCAACAAAAACGAAAAAAAAATATGTGAAATATTTGAATTTTCTGTTTTCGTTCATATTTCGCAACTAAATATCGACAAAAATAAAAAGAATCTGAAATATTTAAGCTTTCTGTTTTCGCAACAAAATAACTAAAAAAAATTTTCTGAAATATTTGAGTTTTCTGGTTTTGTACATATTACGCAACAAAATAACGAAAAAAAACGAAAAGGTATCTGAAATATTTTCATTTTCATTTTTTGCCCATATTTCGCAACAAAATAACGAAAAAAAAAATAAAAGTATCTGAAATATTTGAGCTTTCTGTTTTTGGCCATATTTCGCAACAAAAATTTTTTTTTTTTTTGCCTTTTCGCAAGAATTTTAAAATCTCATAAGACACTAACCACGCGCGCGAGGCTAGTAGTGTTGGACTTTAACCCACTAAAAACACCTCCTTTTCCCACCATGTATTAAAACTAGTCACCTGGACCAACGAATAATTTTAATCTAACTTTAAATTTTTGTTTTATTTTACCGTAGTTGTATTATATTCATACTAACTCAAAAGGTTTTGTTCTTTTTAATTGCCTGGTTAGGTTAGTAGCTTATGTTGATGTGGCTTTCTAGACGAGCTTCATCTTTTGCTGCATAACGTTTCACCTCATCTGCTACTTTTGGGATCCCGAGATCCTTAGTAATGTCGTTGTTGCGCACATACCACGGAGCATTAATGATGATTCTCAGTACTTTATTTTGAAACGTTTGTATTTTATTGATGTGTGTTTTTTTAGCGCAGCCCCATAGTTGGATACTGTAAATCCACATAGGTTTGATCATCTGGTTGTATAATAATACTTTACAGTAGATCGATAGCTTCGAAAATCGGCATGTCTCTGTATCTAATGTCCATCTCTGTTTTTTTCTTTTTTATGTGTTCGTTCCATTTTAGTTTAGCGTCCAATGCCATTCCTAAGTATTTAGCTGAGTTTTCGTGTGGAATACTTACCTCATTTAGTGTGAGTGTGTACTCTATCAATTTTTCTGTTGGTGAAGTTAACGTGAACCGATTTGATTTCATTTAATTTGATTTTCCACTTTTTGTTACGTCTATGTTGTCTCCTATTGTAATTAGTGCCGTATCGTCCGCAAATGTAGCTGTTGTCACGTCATCGAAGTCTGGTAGGTCGCTGGTGTATAGTACGTACAGTATAGTACGTACAGTATTGGTCGCTTGTGTATAGTACGTACAGTATTGGACCAAAATACTGCCCTGAGGTACTCCTGGTTTTATCTCTCTTAATGTTGAGTATTCATCATTGTTTTGGAAACATATTATTCATCTTGTGAATCAACTCTTCATGTTTTTCTCTAAATCCAAACTGACGTTTCGGTTTCATTCATTTACTTAAAATTATTGGTTTTAGTCTGTATAGCAGTAGTTTCTCAAAAACTTTCGATATTATCGGTAGTAGTGAAATAGGTCTGTATGACTTTTTTGAAATAGATCTGTCGGTTCTTTTCCTGGCTTTTGTAACATGATGATTTCGGCGACTTTCCAAGAGCGTACTTGTCCAAATTTCAGTACCGAATTAAAGATTTGCGTGAGCTTGCAGATTGCTTCATGTGGTAGGTGTTTCAATATCTCTCCCGTGATTAGATCAAATCCTGGAGCTTTCTTAGCTTTGATTGACGTTTTAATTACCAGCTCTGTTTCCCGTGATGTGATGATGGGAATATCACTGTCATCAATGTTGTCATGAAGGTCTATTTCGACATCCGTTCCAGTATCGTTTGGTTTAAATATCTCCTCTAGGTGATCTACAAAAGTTTTAGCTCTTTTCTTATTGTTTCTGGCCCAGGTTCTGTCTTGTTTCTTGACAGAGTCTTCTTATTGTTTTAGTTGCTTTCCAAAGTGAGTAGTTAGATTCTTTGGAGGCAGTTAGATTGCTCGTATATATGTTAATTAACTCTTCTGTATATTTTTGTATTGCTCTTTTAATTTTTTGGCATCTATTATTCAATGTTGTTTTGTCCACTGGATTCCTTGTATATTGCCATCTTCTGCTATCTTTACTTTTTTGCTTCACCATTTCTACTATTTCTCTATGGTAGTTTACACATTGTTTTTTTTCTTTCTTGTAGTGATATGTTATTCCATGCCGTTATCTGTATAGTTTTGTTAAATTTTACAACTTCTATCTCTATTTGTTCCTCGCTGTTTATATGAGTCAAATTTTCCACATTATTTCTGATTTTCATTGCAAGTGAATCCCAGTCTGTCGTGTTGTTCGTTAGAGTTGGTTTATTCAGTTTTTTTATTATTGTATCGTTTAGTTTTAAAATTACTGCTGAGTGGTCTGCATTCATGTCGTAGTTGTTTTCAACAGTCATGTAATTGTCAGATACCTTTTTAAAGATATAGAAATCTATTAAGTCTGGTTTTTTATGTCTGTCTGTTTGCCAGTACGTTGGTTCTCCTGTGGATATAAATTTACATCCCGTGTTCGTTATTGCGTGTCTTAGTTCTCACCCTCTGGTTAATGTAATTCGCGATCCCCAGTCCGTGTGTTTAGCGTTATAATCTCCTCCTAATATAAATCTATCTCCTAGCATTCTAATTACGCTTTCGAATGTGTGGTGTTTTACATCCTGGCGGGTAGTAAAGAGCTCCACAGTTGATGTGCTGCTTTAAAGATTCGAATTTTATTATTATGAGTTGTATTTCGTCCGTTTGTAAAACACCAACTTCATGATGCTTGTAATTGTTCTTGACCAAATTAGCTGAGCCACCTCTAGCTCTATCGGATGGATGATTTGTACTGTACGTTTTATAGTGTCTTATCTTAATACTTGTTGTTGCTGATAGATGTGTTTCTGTGATAAGGCATATATCAATATTTTGTACTATCATGAATAATTCTAGTTCTGTCTTCTTGTTGTTGATGCCATTGGCGTTCCATGTAGCTATTCTTAATTCCTTTTTACCTGTTCTACTTCTCATGTTGTTTTCTGGCGTGTATAATTTACCTTGTCCGGAGTCAAGCTTTGTTAGTCTAGTAGATATTTCCTCCATCCTATTTTGCATATTTTGTAGCATAAGTATTATAGTTGTATCTGTCGTATCTTTTTTTGGTACTTCCGGTTGCTTTTTATCCATGATGTTCGTACGTGCAACTTGAGCGTATGGTATACCTTTAGTTACTTTTGATGTTGCAATTTCTTCTGTTTTATTTGTTTCTCTGGTCGTTTCCTTAGTTTTTTCCTTTGCTGCGTATCTTCTTTTTTGTAACTCCTTAGCAATTAGGTATCCTCTGTAGCTAGCAGGGTGATCTTCTTCGTAATTCGCATAGTTAGCTTTGGAAGATCTATCTTTTACACACTCAATTGTTAGGTGATTATCCGCACACTTCACAAATTGGCCCTCTTTCGCAAAATTTTTGTGTGTGACCAAATCTCTGGCATCTTTTGCATTGTGGTATTATTTTACTATTTCTCACTGCTTCAATCTTAGTTTTCATGTTCTGAATGAATTGAATTGCATATATTCTTTTAATATCTTCCGTGCTGTAAAAAGTTAGAATAAATAGTGAGAGTTTAATTACTTCTCCATTTGGTTTCCCTTTTTTATATTTATTTATGGCATCTATTATTTTAAAACCTCTTTCTGTTAGCTCCAATTTTATTTCTGCTGGGTTGCATGTAGGATGTAGATTTCTCTGCCTACGACTAATACCAACCTTTTACCCCAGCAACAAAATAACGAAAAAAAACGAAAAAGTATCGGAAATATTTTAGTTTTCATTTTGTTCTCATATTTCGCAACAAAATAAAAAAAAAAAAATATAAAAGTATCTGAATATTTGAGCTTTATGTTTTTGTCCATATTTCGCAACAAAAAACGGAAAAAAGTATCTGAAATATTTGAGTTTTCTATTTGTTGATATTTCAAAACTAAATATCGTAAAAAAAAAGAATATGAAATATTTGAGTTTCTGTTTTTGTCCATATTTCGCAACAAAATAACGAAAAAAAGACAAAGTATATGAAATATTTAAGTTTTCTGTTTTTGTCCATATTTCTCAACAAAATAACGAAAAAAAACAAAAGACTATCTGAAATATTTGAGTTTTCTGTCTTTGTCCATATTTTGCTACTAACTATCGAAAAAAAAAAATATCTGAAATATTTGAGTTTAATTTTTTTGTCCACATTATCTCAAATATTTCAGATATAAAAGTATCTGAAATATTTGAGATTTCTGTTTTTGTCCATAATTCGCAACAAAAAACGAAAACAAAATTATCTGAAATATTTGAGTTTTCTGATTTTGTCCAAATTTCGCAACAAAATAACGGAAAAAACAACAAATTCTCTGAAATATTAGAGTTTTCTGTTTTTGTCCATATTTCCCAACAAAATAACGAAAAAAAACCAAAAAGTATCTGAAATATTTGAATTTTCTGTTTCTGTCCATATTTGCAACTAAATATCGAAAAAAATAAAAAGTAGCTGAAATATTTGAGCTTTCTGGTTTGGTCCGCATTTTGCAACAAAATAACGAATAAAAAAAGTATCTGAAATATTTGAGTTTACTGGTTTTGTCCATATATCGCAACAAAATAATGGTTAAAAACAACAAAATCTTTGAAGTATATGAGTTTTCTGTTTTTGTCCATATTTCCCAACAAAATTAGGAAAAAAACAAACAAAACAGTATCTGAAATATTTTAGTTTTCTGTTTTTGTACATATTTCGCAACAAAATAACGAAAAAAAAATTATCTGAAATATTTGAGTTTTCTGGTTTTGTTCATATTTCGCAACAAAAAACGGAAAAAAACAACAAATTCTCTGAAATATTTGAGTTTTCTGTTTTTGTCCAAATTTCCCTACAAAATAACAAAAAAAAAAAAACAAAAAAATATCTGAAATATTTGAGTTTTGTACTTTTATCCATATTTCTCAACAAAATAAGGAAAAACAACAAACTAAAAATTATCTGAAATATTTTAGTTTTCTGTTTTGGTCCATATTTCCCAACAAAGTGACGAAAAAAAAGAAAAAAATATCTGAAATATTTGAATTTTCTGTTTTTGTCCATATTTCGCAACAAAATAACGAAAAAAACGACAAAGTATCTGAAATATTTTAGTTTTCTGTTTTTGTACATATTTCGCAACAAAATAACGAAAAAAAAATTATCTGAAATATTTGAGTTTTCTGGTTTTGTTCATATTTCGCAACAAAAAACGGAAAAAAACAACAAATTCTCTGAAATATTTGAGTTTTCTGTTTTTGTCCAAATTTCCTTACAAAATAACAAAAAAAAAAAAACAAAAAAATATCTAAAATATTTGAGTTTTCTACTTTTGTCCATATTTCTCAACAAAATAAGGAAAAAAACAAACAAAAAAGTATCTATAATATTTTTGTTTTCTGTTGTTGTCCATATTTCGCACCTAAATATAGAACAAAAAACAAAAACAATCTGAAATATTTGAGTTTTCATTTTTTGTCTATATTTCGCAACAAAATATCGAAAAAATAACAAGCAACTATCTGAAATATTTGAGTTTTCCGTTTTTGCCCATATTTCGGAATAAAATAACGAAAAAAAAAACAAAAAAGTATGTGAAATTTTTGAATTTTCTGTTTTTGTCCATATTTCGCAACTAAATATCGAAAAAAATAAAAAGAATCTGAAATATTTGCGTTTCTGTTTTTGTCCGCACTTCGCAACAAAATAACGATGAGTTTTCTGTTTTTGTCCATATTTCCCAACAAAATTAGGAAAAAAACAAACAAAAAAGTATCTGAAATATTTTAGTTTTCTCTTTTTGTACATATTTCGCAACAAAATAACGAAAAAAAAATTATCTGAAATATTTGAGTTTTCTGGTTTTGTTCATATTTCGCAACAAAAAACGGAAAAAAACAACAAATTCTCTGAAATATTTGAGTTTTCTGTTTTTGTCCAAATTTCCCTACAAAATAACAAAAAAAAAAAACAAAAAAATATCTGAAATATTTGAGTTTTGTAATTTTGTCCATATTTCTCAACAAAATAAGGAAAAACAACAAACTAAAAATTATCTGAAATATTTTAGTTTTCTGTTTTTGTCCATATTTCCCAACAAAGTGACGAAAAAAAAGAAAAAAATATCTGAAATATTTGAATTTTCTGTTTTTGTCCATATTTCGCAACAAAATAACGAAGAAAACGACAAAGTATCTGAAATATTTTAGTTTTCTGTTTTTGTCCATATTTCGCAATAAAATAACGCAAAAATTACAAGAAAGTAACTGAAATATTTGAGTTTTCTGTTTTTGCCCACATTTCGCAACAAAATAACAAACAAAAGAAAAAACAATCTGAAATATTTGAGTTATCTGTTTTTGTCCATATTTCGCAACTAAACATCGAAAAAAAAAACAAAAAAATCTGAAATATTTGAGATTTCTGTTTTTCTCCATATGTCGCAACAAAATAACGAAAAAAAAACAAAAAAATATCTAAAATATTTGAGTTTTCTACTTTTGTCCATATTTCTCAACAAAATAAGAAAAAAAACAAATAAAAAAGTATCTGAAATATTTTAGTTTTCTGTTGTTGTCCATATTTCGCACCTAAATATAGAAAAAAAAACAAAAACAATCTGAAATATTTGAGTTTTCATTTTTTGTCTATATTTCGCAACAAAATATCGAAAAAATAACAAGCAACTATCTGAAATATTTGAGTTTTCCGTTTTTGCCCATATTTCGGAATAAAATAACGAAAAAAAAAACAAAAAAGTATGTGAAATTTTTGAATTTTCTGTTTTTGTCCATATTTCGCAACTAAATATCGAAAAAAATAAAAAGAATCTGAAATATTTGCGTTTCTGTTTTTGTCCGCACTTCGCAACAAAATAACGAAAAAAAAGTATCTGAAATATATGAGTTTACTGGTTTTGTCCATATTTCGCAACAAAATAACGGAAAAAAACAACAAATTCTTTGAAATATTTGAGTTTTCTGTTTTTGTCCATATTTCCCAACAAAATAACGAAAAAATAAATAAAAAAGTATCTGAAATATTTCAGTTTTCTCTTTTTGTCCATATTTCGCACCAAAATAACGAAAATATAACAAGTAGGTATCAGAAATATTTGAGTTTTCGGTTTTTGTCCATATCTCGAAACAAAAAATCATCTGAAATATTTGAGTTTTGTATTTTTGACCATATTTCGCAACAAAATAACGAAAAAAAAAACATAAAAGTATCTGAAATATTTGAGTTTTCTGTTTTTGTCCATATTTCGCAACAAAATAACGAAAAAAAAACGACAAAGTATCTGAAATATTTTAGTTTTCTGTTTTTGTCCATATTTCGCACCTAAATATAGAAAAAAAAACAAAAAGAATCTGAAATATTTGAGTTTTCATTTTTTGTCTATATTTCGCAACAAAATATCGAAAAAAATAACAAGCAACTATCTGAAATATTTGAGTTTTCCGTTTTTGCCTATATTTCGGAACAAAATAACGAAAACAAAAAAAAGTATCTGAAATATTTGAGTTTTCTGTTTTTGTCGATATTTCTCACCTAAATAACGACAAACACAAAAAGATTGTGAAATATTTGAGTTTTTTGTTTTTGTGCATATTTCGCAACAAAATAAGGAAAAAAACCAAAAAACTGTCTGAAATATTTCAGTTTTCTGTTTTTGTCCATATTTCCCAACAAAATAACGAAAAAAAAACAAAAAAAATATCTGAAATATTTGAGTTTTTTTGTCCATATTTCGCAATAATATAACGAAAAAAAAACAAAAAAGTATTTGAAATATTTGAGTTTTCTGTTTTTGTCCATATTTCGCAACTAAACATCGAAAAAAAAAAGAATCTGAAATAATGAGTTTTCTCTTTTTCTCCATATTTCGCAACAAAATAACGAAAAAAAACGAAAAAGTATCTGAAATATTTTAGTTTTCATTTTTTGCCCATATTTCGCAACAAAATAACGAAAAAAAGATAAAAGTATCTGAAATATTGAGCTTTCTGTTTTTGTCCATATGTCGCAACAAAAACCGAAAAAAAAATATCTGAAATATTTCAGTTTTCTGGTTTTGTCCATATTTCGCAACAAAAAACGGAAAAAAACAACAAATTCTCTGAAATATTTGAGTTTTTTTGTATATATTTCGCAATAACCTAACGAAAAAAAAACAAAAAAGTATGTGAAATATTTTAGTTTTCTACTTTTGTCCATATTTCTCAAAAAATTAGGAAAATAACAAACGAAAAAGCATCTGAGATATTTTAGTTTTCTGTTTTTGTCCATATTTCGCACCTAAATATAGAAAAAAAAACAAAAAGAATCTGAAATATTTGAGTTTTCATTTTTTGTCTATATTTCGCAACAAAATATCGAAAAAATAACAAGCAACTATCTGAAATATTTGAGTTTTCCGTTTTTGCCCATATTTCGGAACAAAATAACGAAAAAAAAAAAATAAAGTATCTGAAATATTTGAGTTTTCTGTTTTTGTCGATATTTCGCACCTAAATAACGAAAAACACAAAAAGATTGTTTCGCAACAAAATAACAAACAAAAGAAAAAACAATCTGAAATATTTGAGTTATCTGTTTTTGTCCATATTTCGCAACTAAACATAGAAAAAAAAAACAAAAAGAATCTGAAATATTTGAGATTTCTGTTTTTCTCCATATGTCGCAACAAAATAACGAAAAAAAAAACAAAAAAATATCTAAAATATTTGAGTTTTCTACTTTTGTCCATATTTCTCAACAAAATAAGAAAAAAAACAAATAAAAAAGTATCTGAAATATTTTAGTTTTCTGTTGTTGTCCATATTTCGCACCTAAATATAGAAAAAAAAACAAAAACAATCTGAAATATTTGAGTTTTTTTTTTGCCCATATTTCGCAACAAAATAACGAAAATATAACAAGTAGGTATCTGAAATATTTGAGTTTTCGGTTTTTGTCCATATCTCGAAACAAAAAATCATCTGAAATATTTGAGTTTTGTATTTGTGACCATATTTCGCAACAAAATAACGGAAAAAAAAACATATATATTTCGCAATAACCTAACGAAAAAAAAACAAAAAACTATGTGAAATATTTTAGTTTTCTACTTTTGTCCATATTTCTCAACAAAATAAGGAAAAAAACAAACAAAAAAGTATCTGAAATATTTTAGTTTTCTGTTGTTGTCCATATTTCGCACCTAAATATAGAAAAAAAAACAAAAACAATCTGAAATATTTGAGTTTTTTTTTTGCCCATATTTCGCAACAAAATAACGAAAATATAACAAGTAGGTATCTGAAATATTTGAGTTTTCGGTTTTTGTCCATATCTCAAAACAAAAAATCATCTGAAATATTTGAGTTTTGTATTTTTGTCCAAATTTCCCTACAAAATAACAAAAAAAAAAAAACAAAAAAATATCTGAAATATTTGAGTTTTGTAATTTTGTCCATATTTCTCAACAAAATAACGAAAAAATAAATAAAAAAGTATCTGAAATATTTGAGTTTTCTCTTTTTGTCCATATTTCGCACCAAAATAACGAAAATATAACAAGTAGGTATCTGAAATATTTGAGTTTTCGGTTTTTGTCCATATCTCGAAACAAAAAATCATCTGAAATATTTGAGTTTTGTATTTTTGACCACATTTCGCAACAAAATAACGAAAAAAAAAAACATAAAAGTATCTGAAATATTTGAGTTTTCTGTTTTTGTCCATATTTCGCAACAAAATATAGAAAAAAAAACAAAAAGAATCTGAAATATTTGAGTTTTCATTTTTTGTCTATATTTCGCAACAAAATATCGAAAAAAATAACAAGCAACTATCTGAAATATTTGAGTTTTCCGTTTTTGCCTATATTTCGGAACAAAATAACGAAAACAAAAAAAAGTATCTGAAATATTTCAGTTTTCTGGTTTTGTCCATATTTCGCAACAAAAAACGGAAAAAAACAACAAATTCTCTGAAATATTTGAGTTTTCTGTTTTTGTCCATATTTCGCAACAAAATATTCTCTGAAATATTTGAGTTTTTTTGTATATATTTCGCAATAACCTAACGAAAAAAAAACAAAAAAGTATGTGAAATATTTTAGTTTTCTACTTTTGTCCATATTTCTCAAAAAATTTGGAAAATAACAAACGAAAAAGCATCTGAAATATTTTAGTTTTCTGTTTTTGTCCATATTTCGCACCTAAATATAGAAAAAAAAACAAAAAGAATCTGAAATATTTGAGTTTTCATTTTTTGTATATATTTCGCAACAAAATATCGAAAAAATAACAAGCAACTATCTGAAATATTTGAGTTTTCCGTTTTTGCCCATATTTCGGAACAAAATAACGAAAAAAAAAAACAAAAAAGTATCTGAAATATTTGAGTTTTCTGTTTTTGTCGATATTTCGCACCTAAATAACGAAAAACACAAAAAGATTGTTTCGCAACAAAATAACAAACAAAAGAAAAAACAATCTGAAATATTTGAGTTATCTGTTTTTGTCCATATTTCGCAACTAAACATCGAAAAAAAAAACAAAAAGAATCTGAAATATTTGAGATTTCTGTTTTTCTTCATATGTCGCAACAAAATAACGAAAAAAAAAACAAAAAAATATCTAAAATATTTGAGTTTTCTACTTTTGTCCATATTTCTCAACAAAATAAGAAAAAAAACAAATAAAAAAGTATCTGAAATATTTTAGTTTTCTGTTGTTGTCCATATTTCGCACCTAAATATAGAAAAAAAAACAAAAACAATCTGAAATATTTGAGTTTTTTTTTTTGCCCATATTTCGCAACAAAATAACGAAAATATAACAAGTAGTTATCTGAAATATTTGAGTTTTCGGTTTTTGTCCATATCTCGAAACAAAAAATCATCTGAAATATTTGAGTTTTGTATTTTTGACCATATTTCGCAACAAAATAACGGAAAAAAAAACATATATATTTCGCAATAACCTAACGAAAAAAAAACAAAAAAGTATGTGAAATATTTTAGTTTTCTACTTTTGTCCATATTTCTCAACAAAATAAGGAAAAAAACAAACAAAAAAGTATCTGAAATATTTTAGTTTTCTGTTGTTGTCCATATTTCGCACCTAAATATAGAAAAAAAAACAAAAACAATCTGAAATATTTGAGTTTTTTTTTTGCCCATATTTCGCAACAAAATAACGAAAATATAACAAGTAGGTATCTGAAATATTTGAGTTTTCGGTTTTTGTCCATATCTCGAAACAAAAAATCATCTGAAATATTTGAGTTTTGTATTTTTGTCCAAATTTCCCTACAAAATAACAAAAAAAAAAAACAAAAAAATATCTGAAATATTTGAGTTTTGTAATTTTGTCCATATTTCTCAACAAAATAAGGAAAAACAACAAACTAAAAATTATCTGAAATATTTTAGTTTTCTGTTTTTGTCCATATTTCCCAACAAAGTGACGAAAAAAAAGAAAAAAATATCTGAAATATTTGAATTTTCTGTTTTTGTCCATATTTCGCAACAAAATAACGAAAAAAACGACAAAGTATCTGAAATATTTTAGTTTTCTGTTTTTGCCCACATTTCGCAACAAAATAACAAACAAAAGCAAAAACAATCTGAAATATTTGAGTTATCTGTTTTTGTCCATATTTCGCAACTAAACATCGAAAAAAAAAACAAAAAGAATCTGAAATATTTCAGATTTCTGTTTTTCTCCATATGTCGCAACAAAATAACGAAAAAAAAAACAAAAAAATATCTAAAATATTTGAGTTTTCTACTTTTGTCCATATTTCTCAACAAAATAAGAAAAAAAACAAATAAAAAAGTATCTGAAATATTTTAGTTTTCTGTTGTTGTCCATATTTCGCACCTAAATATAGAAAAAAAAACAAAAACAATCTGAAATATTTGAGTTTTCATTTTTTGTCTATATTTCGCAACAAAATATCGAAAAAATAACAAGCAACTATCTGAAATATTTGAGTTTTCCGTTTTTGCCCATATTTCGGAATAAAATAACGAAAAAAAAAACAAAAAAGTATGTGAAATTTTTGAATTTTCTGTTTTTGTCCATATTTCGCAACTAAATATCGAAAAAAATAAAAAGAATCTGAAATATTTGCGTTTCTGTTTTTGTCCGCACTTCGCAACAAAATAACGAAAAAAAAGTATCTGAAATATATGAGTTTACTGGTTTTGTCCATATTTCGCAACAAAATAACGGAAAAAAACAACAAATTCTTTGAAATATTTGAGTTTTCTGTTTTTGTCCATATTTCCCAACAAATTAACGAAAAAATAAATAAAAAAGTATCTGAAATATTTGAGTTTTCTCTTTTTGTCCATATTTCGCACCAAAATAACGAAAATATAACAAGTAGGTATCTGAAATATTTGAGTTTTCGGTTTTTGTCCATATCTCGAAACAAAAAATCATCTGAAATATTTGAGTTTTGTATTTTTGACCATATTTCGCAACAAAATAACGAAAAAAAAAAACATAAAAGTATCTGAAATATTTGAGTTTTCTGTTTTTGTCCATATTTCGCAACAAAATAACGAAAAAAAAACGACAAAGTATCTGAAATATTTTAGTTTTCTGTTTTTGTCCATATTTCGCACCTAAATATAGAAAAAAAAACAAAAAGAATCTGAAATATTTGAGTTTTCATTTTTTGTCTATATTTCGCAACAAAATATCGAAAAAAATAACAAGCAACTATCTGAAATATTTGAGTTTTCCGTTTTTGCCTATATTTCGGAACAAAATAACGAAAACAAAAAAAAGTATCTGAAATATTTGAGTTTTCTGTTTTTGTCGATATTTCTCACCTAAATAACGACAAACACAAAAAGATTGTGAAATATTTCAGTTTTCTGTTTTTGTCCATATTTCCCAACAAAATAACGAAAAAAAAACAAAAAAAATATCTGAAATATTTGAGTTTTTTTGTCCATATTTCGCAATAATATAACGAAAAAAAAACAAAAAAGTATTTGAAATATTTGAGTTTTCTGTTTTTGTCCATATTTCGCAACTAAACATCGAAAAAAAAAAGAATCTGAAATAATGAGTTTTCTCTTTTTCTCCATATTTCGCAACAAAATAACGAAAAAAAACGAAAAAGTATCTGAAATATTTTAGTTTTCATTTTTTGCCCATATTTCGCAACAAAATAACGAAAAAAAGATAAAAGTATCTGAAATATTGAGCTTTCTGTTTTTGTCCATATGTCGCAACAAAAACCGAAAAAAAAATATCTGAAATATTTCAGTTTTCTGGTTTTGTCCATATTTCGCAACAAAAAACGGAAAAAAACAACAAATTCTCTGAAATATTTGAGTTTTTTTGTATATATTTCGCAATAACCTAACGAAAAAAAAAACAAAAAAGTATGTGAAATATTTTAGTTTTCTACTTTTGTCCATATTTCTCAAAAAATTAGGAAAATAACAAACGAAAAAGCATCTGAAATATTTTAGTTTTCTGTTTTTGTCCATATTTCGCACCTAAATATAGAAAAAAAAAACAAAAAGAATCTGAAATATTTGAGTTTTCATTTTTTGTCTATATTTCGCAACAAAATATCGAAAAAATAACAAGCAACTATCTGAAATATTTGAGTTTTCCGTTTTTGCCCATATTTCGGAACAAAATAACGAAAAAAAAAAACAAAAAAGTATCTGAAATATTTGAGTTTTCTGTTTTTGTCGATATTTCGCACCTAAATAACGAAAAACACAAAAAGATTGTTTCGCAACAAAATAACAAACAAAAGAAAAAACAATCTGAAATATTTGAGTTATCTGTTTTTGTCCATATTTCGCAACTAAACATCGAAAAAAAAAACAAAAAGAATCTGAAATATTTGAGATTTCTGTTTTTCTCCATATGTCGCAACAAAATAACGAAAAAAAAAACAAAAAAATATCTAAAATATTTGAGTTTTCTACTTTTGTCCATATTTCTCAACAAAATAAGAAAAAAAACAAATAAAAAAGTATCTGAAATATTTTAGTTTTCTGTTGTTGTCCATATTTCGCACCTAAATATAGAAAAAAAAACAAAAACAATCTGAAATATTTGAGTTTTTTTTTTGCCCATATTTCGCAACAAAATAACGAAAATATAACAAGTAGGTATCTGAAATATTTGAGTTTTCGGTTTTTGTCCATATCTCGAAACAACAAATCATCTGAAATATTTGAGTTTTGTATTTGTGACCATATTTCGCAACAAAATAACGGAAAAAAAAACATATATATTTCGCAATAACCTAACGAAAAAAAAACAAAAAAGTATGTGAAATATTTTAGTTTTCTACTTTTGTCCATATTTCTCAACAAAATAAGGAAAAAAACAAACAAAAAAGTATCTGAAATATTTTAGTTTTCTGTTGTTGTCCATATTTCGCACCTAAATATAGAAAAAAAAACAAAAACAATCTGAAATATTTGAGTTTTTTTTTTGCCCATATTTCGCAACAAAATAACGAAAATATAACAAGTAGGTATCTGAAATATTTGACTTTTCGGTTTTTGTCCATATCTCGAAACAAAAAATCATCTGAAATATTTGAGTTTTGTATTTTTGTCCAAATTTCCCTACAAAATAACAAAAAAAAAAAACAAAAAAATATCTGAAATATTTGAGTTTTGTAATTTTGTCCATATTTCTCAACAAAATAACGAAAAAATAAATAAAAAAGTATCTGAAATATTTGAGTTTTCTCTTTTTGTCCATATTTCGCACCAAAATAACGAAAATATAAGAAGTAGGTATCTGAAATATTTGAGTTTTCGGTTTTTGTCCATATTTCGAAACAAAAAATCATCTGAAATATTTGAGTTTTGTATTTTTGACCATATTTCGCAACAAAATAACGAAAAAAAAAAACATAAAAGTATCTGAAATATTTGAGTTTTCTGTTTTTGTCCATATTTCGCAACAAAATAACGAAAAAAAAACGACAAAGTATCTGAAATATTTTAGTTTTCTGTTTTTGTCCATATTTCGCACCTAAATATAGAAAAAAAAACAAAAAGAATCTGAAATATTTGAGTTTTCATTTTTTGTCTATATTTCGCAACAAAATATCGAAAAAAATAACAAGCAACTATCTGAAATATTTGAGTTTTCCGTTTTTGCCTATATTTCGGAACAAAATAACGAAAACAAAAAAAAGTATCTGAAATATTTGAGTTTTCTGTTTTTGTCGATATTTCTCACCTAAATAACGAAAAACACAAAAAGATTGTGAAATATTTGAGTTTTTTGTTTTTGTGCATATTTCGCAACAAAATAAGGAAAAAAACCAAAAAACTGTCTGAAATATTTCAGTTTTCTGTTTTTGTCCAAATTTCCCAACAAAATAACGAAAAAAAAACAAAAAAAATATCTGAAATATTTGAGTTTTTTTGTCCATATTTCGCAATAATATAACGAAAAAAAAACAAAAAAGTATTTGAAATATTTGAGTTTTCTGTTTTTGTCCATATTTCGCAACTAAACATCGCAAAAAAAAAGAATCTGAAATAATGAGTTTTCTCTTTTTCTCCATATTTCGCAACAAAATAACGAAAAAAAACGAAAAAGTATCTGAAATATTTTAGTTTTCATTTTTTGCCCATATTTCGCAACAAAATAACGAAAAAAAAATAAAAGTATCTGAAATATTGAGCTTTCTGTTTTTGTCCATATGTCGCAACAAAAACCGAAAAAAAAATATCTGAAATATTTCAGTTTTCTGGTTTTGTCCATATTTCGCAACAAAAAACGGAAAAAAACAACAAATTCTCTGAAATATTTGAGTTTTCTGTTTTTGTCCATATTTCGCAACAAAATATTCTCTGAAATATTTGAGTTTTTTTGTATATATTTCGCAATAACCTAACGAAAAAAAAACAAAAAAGGTTGTGAAATATTTTAGTTTTCTACTTTTGTCCATATTTCTCAAAAAATTTGGAAAATAACAAACGAAAAAGCATCTGAAATATTTTAGTTTTCTGTTTTTGTCCATATTTCGCACCTAAATATAGAAAACAAAACAAAAAGAATCTGAAATATTTGAGTTTTCATTTTTTGTCTATATTTCGCAACAAAATATCGAAAAAATAACAAGCAACTATCTGAAATATTTGAGTTTTCCGTTTTTGCCCATATTTCGGAACAAAATAACGAAAAAAAAAAACAAAAAAGTATCTGAAATATTTGAGTTTTCTGTTTTTGTCGATATTTCGCACCTAAATAACGAAAAACACAAAAAGATTGTTTCGCAACAAAATAACAAACAAAAGAAAAAACAATCTGAAATATTTGAGTTATCTGTTTTTGTCCATATTTCGCAACTAAACATCGAAAAAAAAAACAAAAAGAATCTGAAATATTTGAGATTTCTGTTTTTCTTCATATGTCGCAACAAAATAACGAAAAAAAAACAAAAAAATATCTAAAATATTTGAGTTTTCTACTTTTGTCCATATTTCTCAACAAAATAAGAAAAAAAACAAATAAAAAAGTATCTGAAATATTTTAGTTTTCTGTTGTTGTCCATATTTCGCACCTAAATATAGAAAAAAAAACAAAAACAATCTGAAATATTTGAGTTTTTTTTTTGCCCATATTTCGCAACAAAATAACGAAAATATAACAAGTAGGTATCTGAAATATTTGAGTTTTCGGTTTTTGTCCATATCTCGAAACAAAAAATCATCTGAAATATTTGAGTTTTGTATTTTTGACCATATTTCGCAACAAAATAACGGAAAAAAAAACATATATATTTCGCAATAACCTAACGAAAAAAAAACAAAAAAGTATGTGAAATATTTTAGTTTTCTACTTTTGTCCATATTTCTCAACAAAATAAGGAAAAAAACAAACAAAAAAGTATCTGAAATATTTTAGTTTTCTGTTGTTGTCCATATTTCGCACCTAAATATAGAAAAAAAAACAAAAACAATCTGAAATATTTGAGTTTTTTTTTTGCCCATATTTCGCAACAAAATAACGAAAATATAACAAGTAGGTATCTGAAATATTTGAGTTTTCGGTTTTTGTCCATATCTCGAAACAAAAAATCATCTGAAATATTTGAGTTTTGTATTTTTGTCCAAATTTCCCTACAAAATAACAAAAAAAAAAAACAAAAAAATATCTGAAATATTTGAGTTTTGTAATTTTGTCCATATTTCTCAACAAAATAAGGAAAAACAACAAACTAAAAATTATCTGAAATATTTTAGTTTTCTGTTTTTGTCCATATTTCCCAACAAAGTGACGAAAAAAAAGAAAAAAATATCTGAAATATTTGAATTTTCTGTTTTTGTCCATATTTCGCAACAAAATAACGAAAAAAACGACAAAGTATCTGAAATATTTTAGTTTTCTGTTTTTGCCCACATTTCGCAACAAAATAACAAACAAAAGAAAAAACAATCTGAAATATTTGAGTTATCTGTTTTTGTCCATATTTCGCAACTAAACATCGAAAAAAAAAACAAAAAGAATCTGAAATATTTCAGATTTCTGTTTTTCTCCATATGTCGCAACAAAATAACGAAAAAAAAAACAAAAAAATATCTAAAATATTTGAGTTTTCTACTTTTGTCCATATTTCTCAACAAAATAAGAAAAAAAACAAATAAAAAAGTATCTGAAATATTTTAGTTTTCTGTTGTTGTCCATATTTCGCACCTAAATATAGAAAAAAAAACAAAAACAATCTGAAATATTTGAGTTTTCATTTTTTGTCTATATTTCGCAACAAAATATCGAAAAAATAACAAGCAACTATCTGAAATATTTGAGTTTTCCGTTTTTGCCCATATTTCGGAATAAAATAACGAAAAAAAAAACAAAAAGTATGTGAAATTTTTGAATTTTCTGTTTTTGTCCATATTTCGCAACTAAATATCGAAAAAAATAAAAAGAATCTGAAATATTTGCGTTTCTGTTTTTGTCCGCACTTCGCAACAAAATAACGAAAAAAAAGTATCTGAAATATATGAGTTTACTGGTTTTGTCCATATTTCGCAACAAAATAACGGAAAAAAACAACAAATTCTTTGAAATATTTGAGTTGTCTGTTTTTGTCCATATTTCCCAACAAAATAACGAAAAAATAAATAAAAAAGTATCTGAAATATTTGAGTTTTCTCTTTTTGTCCATATTTCGCACCAAAATAACGAAAATATAACAAGTAGGTATCTGAAATATTTGAGTTTTCGGTTTTTGTCCATATCTCGAAACAAAAAATCATCTGAAATATTTGAATTTTGTATTTTTGACCATATTTCGCAACAAAATAACGAAAAAAAAAAACATAAAAGTATCTGAAATATTTGAGTTTTCTGTTTTTGTCTATATTTCGCAACAAAATAACGAAAAAAAAACGACAAAGTATCTGAAATATTTTAGTTTTCTGTTTTTGTCCATATTTCGCACCTAAATATAGAAAAAAAAACAAAAAGAATCTGAAATATTTGAGTTTTCATTTTTTGTCTATATTTCGCAACAAAATATCGAAAAAATAACAAGCAACTATCTGAAATATTTGAGTTTTCCGTTTTTGCCTATATTTCGGAACAAAATTACGAAAACAAAAAAGTATCTGAAATATTTGAGTTTTCTGTTTTTGTCGATATTTCTCACTTAAATAACGAAAAACACAAAAAGATTGTGAAATATTTGAGTTTTTTGTTTTTGTGCATATTTCGCAACAAAATAAGGAAAAAAATTAAAAAACTGTCTGAAATATTTCAGTTTTCTGTTTTTGTCCATATTTCCCAACAAAATAACGAAAAAAAAACAAAAAAAATATCTGAAATATTTGAGTTTTTTTGTCCATATTTCGCAATAATATAACGAAAAAAAAACAAAAAAGTATTTGAAATATTTGAGTTTTCTGTTTTTGTCCATATTTCGCAACTAAACATCGAAAAAAAAAAGAATCTGAAATAATGAGTTTTCTCTTTTTCTCCATATTTCGCAACAAAATAACGAAAAAAAACGAAAAAGTATCTGAAATATTGAGCTTTCTGTTTTTGTCCATATGTCGCAACAAAAACCGAAAAAAAAATATCTGAAATATTTCAGTTTTCTGGTTTTGTCCATATTTCGCAACAAAAAACGGAAAAAAACAACAAATTCTCTGAAATATTTGAGTTTTCTGTTTTTGTCCATATTTCGCAACAAAATATTCTCTGAAATATTTGAGTTTTTTTGTATATATTTCGCAATAACCTAACGAGAAAAAAACAAAAAAGTATGTGAAATATTTTAGTTTTCTACTTTTGTCCATATTTCTCAAAAAATTAGGAAAATAACAAACGAAAAAGCATCTGAAATATTTTAGTTTTCTGTTTTTGTCCATATTTCGCACCTAACTATAGAACAAAAAACAAAAAGAATCTGAAATATTTGAGTTTTCATTTTTTGTCTATATTTCGCAACAAAATATCGAAAAAATAACAAGCAACTATCTGAAATATTTGAGTTTTCCGTTTTTGCCCATATTTCGGAACAAAATAACGAAAAAAAAAAAACAAAAAAGTATCTGAAATATTTGAGTTTTCTGTTTTTGTCGATATTTCGCACCTAAATAACGAAAAACACAAAAAGATTGTTTCGCAACAAAATAACAAACAAAAGAAAAAACAATCTGAAATATTTGAGTTATCTGTTTTTGTCCATATTTCGCAACTAAACATCGAAAAAAAAAACAAAAAGAATCTGAAATATTTGAGATTTCTGTTTTTCTCCATATGTCGCAACAAAATAACGAAAAAAAAAACAAAAAAATATCTAAAATATTTGAGTTTTCTACTTTTGTCCATATTTCTCAACAAAATAAGAAAAAAAACAAATAAAAAAGTATCTGAAATATTTTAGTTTTCTGTTGTTGTCCATATTTCGCACCTAAATATAGAAAAAAAAAAAAAACAATCTGAAATATTTGAGTTTTTTTTTTGCCCATATTTCGCAACAAAATAACGAAAATATAACAAGTAGGTATCTGAAATATTTGAGTTTTCGGTTTTTGTCCATATCTCGAAACAAAAAATCATCTGAAATATTTGAGTTTTGTATTTTTGACCATATTTCGCAACAAAATAACGGAAAAAAAACATATATATTTCGCAATAACCTAACGAAAAAAAAACAAAAAAGTATGTGAAATATTTTAGTTTTCTACTTTTGTCCATATTTCTCAACAAAATAAGGAAAAAAACAAACAAAAAAGTATCTGAAATATTTTAGTTTTCTGTTGTTGTCCATATTTCGCACCTAAAAATAGAAAAAAAAAAAAAAACAATCTGAAATATTTGAGTTTTCATTTTTTGTCTATATTTCGCAACAAAATATCGAAAAAATAACTAGCAACTATCTGAAATATTTGAGTTTTCCGTTTTTGCCCATAATTCGGAATAAAATAACGAAAAAAAAAACAAAAAAGTATGTGAAATTTTTGAATTTTCTGTTTTTGTCCATATTTCGCAACTAAATATCGAAAAAAATAAAAAGAATCTGAAATATTTGCGTTTCTGTTTTTGTCCGCACTTCGCAACAAAATAACGAAAAAAAAGTATCTGAAATATATGAGTTTACTGGTTTTGTCCATATTTCGCAACAAAATAACGGAAAAAAACAACAAATTCTTTGAAATATTTGAGTTGTCTGTTTTTGTCCATATTTCCCAACAAAATAACGAAAAAATAAATAAAAAAGTATCTGAAATATTTGAGTTTTCTCTTTTTGTCCATATTTCGCACCAAAATAACGAAAATATAACAAGTAGGTATCTGAAATATTTGAGTTTTCGGTTTTTGTCCATATCTCGAAACAAAAAATCATCTGAAATATTTGAATTTTGTATTTTTGACCATATTTCGCAACAAAATAACGAAAAAAAAAAACATAAAAGTATCTGAAATATTTGAGTTTTCTGTTTTTGTCTATATTTCGCAACAAAATAACGAAAAAAAAACGACAAAGTATCTGAAATATTTTAGTTTTCTGTTTTTGTCCATATTTCGCACCTAAATATAGAAAAAAAAACAAAAAGAATCTGAAATATTTGAGTTTTCATTTTTTGTCTATATTTCGCAACAAAATATCGAAAAAATAACAAGCAACTATCTGAAATATTTGAGTTTTCCGTTTTTGCCTATATTTCGGAACAAAATTACGAAAACAAAAAAGTATCTGAAATATTTGAGTTTTCTGTTTTTGTCGATATTTCTCACTTAAATAACGAAAAACACAAAAAGATTGTGAAATATTTGAGTTTTTTGTTTTTGTGCATATTTCGCAACAAAATTAGGAAAAAAACCAAAAAACTGTCTGAAATATTTCAGTTTTCTGTTTTTGTCCATATTTCCCAACAAAATAACGAAAAAAAAACAAAAAAAATATCTGAAATATTTGAGTTTTTTTGTCCATATTTCGCAATAATATAACGAAAAAAAAACAAAAAAGTATTTGAAATATTTGAGTTTTCTGTTTTTGTCCATATTTCGCAACTAAACATCGAAAAAAAAAAAGAATCTGAAATAATGAGTTTTCTCTTTTTCTCCATATTTCGCAACAAAATAACGAAAAAAAACGAAAAAGTATCTGAAATATTGAGCTTTCTGTTTTTGTCCATATGTCGCAACAAAAACCGAAAAAAAAATATCTGAAATATTTCAGTTTTCTGGTTTTGTCCATATTTCGCAACAAAAAACGGAAAAAAACAACAAATTCTCTGAAATATTTGAGTTTTCTGTTTTTGTCCATATTTCGCAACAAAATATTCTCTGAAATATTTGAGTTTTTTTGTATATATTTCGCAATAACCTAACGAGAAAAAAACAAAAAAGTATGTGAAATATTTTAGTTTTCTACTTTTGTCCATATTTCTCAAAAAATTAGGAAAATAACAAACGAAAAAGCATCTGAAATATTTTAGTTTTCTGTTTTTGTCCATATTTCGCACCTAACTATAGAACAAAAAACAAAAAGAATCTGAAATATTTGAGTTTTCATTTTTTGTCTATATTTCGCAACAAAATATCGAAAAAATAACAAGCAACTATCTGAAATATTTGAGTTTTCCGTTTTTGCCCATATTTCGGAACAAAATAACGAAAAAAAAAAAACAAAAAAGTATCTGAAATATTTGAGTTTTCTGTTTTTGTCGATATTTCGCACCTAAATAACGAAAAACACAAAAAGATTGTTTCGCAACAAAATAACAAACAAAAGAAAAAACAATCTGAAATATTTGAGTTATCTGTTTTTGTCCATATTTCGCAACTAAACATCGAAAAAAAAAACAAAAAGAATCTGAAATATTTGAGATTTCTGTTTTTCTCCATATGTCGCAACAAAATAACGAAAAAAAAAACAAAAAAATATCTAAAATATTTGAGTTTTCTACTTTTGTCCATATTTCTCAACAAAATAAGAAAAAAAACAAATAAAAAAGTATCTGAAATATTTTAGTTTTCTGTTGTTGTCCATATTTCGCACCTAAATATAGAAAAAAAAAAAAAACAATCTGAAATATTTGAGTTTTTTTTTTGCCCATATTTCGCAACAAAATAACGAAAATATAACAAGTAGGTATCTGAAATATTTGAGTTTTCGGTTTTTGTCCATATCTCGAAACAAAAAATCATCTGAAATATTTGAGTTTTGTATTTTTGACCATATTTCGCAACAAAATAACGGAAAAAAAACATATATATTTCGCAATAACCTAACGAAAAAAAAACAAAAAAGTATGTGAAATATTTTAGTTTTCTACTTTTGTCCATATTTCTCAACAAAATAAGGAAAAAAACAAACAAAAAAGTATCTGAAATATTTTAGTTTTCTGTTGTTGTCCATATTTCGCACCTAAAAATAGAAAAAAAAAAAAAACAATCTGAAATATTTGAGTTTTCATTTTTTGTCTATATTTCGCAACAAAATATCGAAAAAATAACAAGCAACTATCTGAAATATTTGAGTTTTCCGTTTTTGCCCATAATTCGGAATAAAATAACGAAAAAAAAAACAAAAAAGTATGTGAAATTTTTGAATTTTCTGTTTTTGTCCATATTTCGCAACTAAATATCGAAAAAAATAAAAAGAATCTGAAATATTTGCGTTTCTGTTTTTGTCCGCACTTCGCAACAAAATAACGAAAAAAAAGTATCTGAAATATATGAGTTTACTGGTTTTGTCCATATTTCGCAACAAAATAACGGAAAAAAACAACAAATTCTTTGAAATATTTGAGTTTTCTGTTTTTGTCCATATTTCCCAACAAAATAACGAAAAAATAAATAAAAAAGTATCTGAAATATTTGAGTTTTCTCTTTTTGTCCATATTTCGCACCAAAATAACGAAAATATAACAAGTAGGTATCTGAAATATTTGAGTTTTCGGTTTTTGTCCATATCTCGAAACAAAAAATCATCTGAAATATTTGAGTTTTGTATTTTTGACCATATTTCGCAACAAAATAACGGAAAAAAAACATAAAAGTATCTGAAATATTTTAGTTTTCTGTTTTTGTCGATATTTCACACCTAAATAACGAAAAACACAAAAAGATTGTGAAATATTTGAGTTTTTTGTTTTTGTGCATATTTCGCAACAAAATAAGGAAAAAAACCAAAAAACTGTCTGAAATATTTGAGTTTTCTGTTTTTGTCCAAATTTCCCTACAAAATAACCAAAAAAAACAAAAAAATATCTGAAATATTTGAATTTTCTACTTTTGTCCATATTTCTCAACAAAATAAGGCAAAAACATAAACAAAAAAGTATCCGAAATATTTTAGTTTTCTGTTTTTGTCCATATTTCAGAACAAAATGACGAAAACAAGAAAAAAATATCTGAAATATTTTAGTTTTCTTTTTTTGCCCATATTACGCAATAATATAACGAAAAAAAAACAAAAAAGATCTGAAATATTTGAGTTTTCTGCTTTTGTCCATATTTCTCAACAAAATTAGGAAAAAAACAAACAAAAAAGTATCTGAAATATTTAAGTTTTCTGTTTTGGTACATATTTCGCAACAAAATAACGAAAAAAAATTATCTGAAATATTTGAGTTTTCTGGTTTTGTCCATATTTCGCAACAAAATGACGAAAAAAACAAAAATATATCTGAAATATTTGAGCTTTCTGTTTTTGTCCATATTTCGCAACAAAATAACGAAAAAAAACAAAAAACTGTCTGTAATATTTAAATTTTCTGTTTTGGTCCATATTTCCCAACAAAATGACGAAAAAAAAGAAAAAAATATCTGAAATATTTGAGTTTCCTTTTTTTCGTAAAAAACATAAAAGTATCTAAAATATTTGAGTTTCTGTTTTTGTCCGCATTTCTCAACAAAATAACGAAAAAAGAAGTATCTGAAATATTTGTGTTTACTGGTTTTGTCCATATTTCGCAACAAAATAACGGAAAGAAATAACAAATTCTTTGAAATATTTAAGTTTTATGTTTTTGTCCATATTTCCCAACAAAATAACGAAAAAATAAATAAAAAAGTATTTGAAATATTTGAGTGTTCTGCTTTAGTTCATATTTCTCAACAAAATAAGGAAAAAAACAAACAAATAGTATCTGAAATATTTTAGTTTTCTGTTTTTGTCCACATTTCGCAACAAAATAACGAAAAAAAACAAAAAGAATTTGAAATAATGAGTTTTCTATTTTTCTCCATATTTTGAAACAAAATAACGAAAAAAAATGATAAAGTATCTGAAATATTTAAGTTTTCATTTTTTGCTCATATTTCGCAACAAAATAACGAAAAAAACATAAAAGTATCTACAATATTTGAGTTTCTGTTTTTGTCCGCATTTCTCAACAAAATAACGAAAAAAGAAGTATCTGAAATATTTGAGTTTACTGGTTTTGTCGCAACAAAATAACGCAATAACTGGTTTTGTCGCAACAAAATAACGGAAAAAAATAACAAATTCTTTGAAATATTTAAGTTTTATGTTTTTGTCCATATTTCCCAACAAAATAAGGAAAAAATAAAGAAAAAAGTATTTGAAATATTTGAGTTTTCTACTTTTGTTCATATTTCGCGACAAAATTAGGAACAAAACAAACAAAAAAGCATCTGAAATATTTTAGTTTTCTGTTTTTGTCCATATTTTGGAACAAAATAACGAAAAAAACAAAAAATTATCTGAAATATTTGAGTTTCCTGTTTTTGTACATATTACCCAAGAAAATAACGAAAAAAAAACAAAAAAATATCTGAAATATTTGAGTTTTTTTTTGTCCATATTTCGCAATAATATAACGAAAAAAAAAAAAAAAGTATTTGAAATATTTGCGTTTTCTGCTTTTGTTCATATTTCTCAACAAAATAAGGAAAAAAACAAACAAAAAGTATCTGAAATATTTTAGTTTTCTGTTGTTTCCAAATTTTGCAACAAATTAACGAAAAAAAACAAGAGAGTATGTGAAATTTTTGAATTTTCTGTTTTTGTCCATATTTCGCAACTAAATATCGAAAAATATAAAAAGAATCTGAAATATTTGAGTTTCTGTTTTTGTCCGCATTTCGCAACAAAATAACGAAAAACAAGTATCTGAAATATATGAGTTTACTGGTTTTGTCCATATTTCGAAACAAAATAACCTAAAAAACAACAAATTCTTTGAAATATTTGAGTTTTCTGTTTTTGTCCATATTTCCCAACAAAATAACGAAAATATAAATAAAAAAGTATCTGAAATATTTGAGTTTTCTACTTTTGTCCATATTTCTGAACAAAATTAGGAAAAAAACAAACAAAAAAGCATCTAAAATATTTTAGTTATCTGTTTTTGTCCATATTTTGCAATAAAATAACGCAAAAAATACAAGAAAGTATCTGAAATATTTGAGTTTTCTGTTTTTGTCCATATTTCGCAACTAAACATCGAAAAAAAAAACAAAAAGAATCTGAAATATTTGAGTTTTCTTTTTTGCTCCATATTTCGCAACAAAATAACGAAAAAAAACCACAAAATATCTAAAATATTTGAGTTTTCTTCTTTTGTCCATATTTCTCAACAAAATAAGGAAAAAAACAAACAAAAAAATATCTGAATTATTTGAGTTTCCTTTTTTTCGTAAAAAACATAAAAGTATCTAAAATATTTGAGTTTCTGTTTTTGTCCGCATTTCTCAACAAAATAACGAAAAAAGAAGTATCTGAAATATTTGAGTTTACTGGTTTTGTCCATATTTCGCAACAAAATAACGGAAAGAAATAACAAATTCTTTGAAATATTTAAATTTTATGTTTTTGTCCATATTTCCCAACAAAATAACGAAAAAATAAATAAAAAAGTATTTGAAATATTTGAGTTTTCTGCTTTTGTTCATATTTCTCAACAAAATTAGGAAAAAAACAAACAAAAAAGTATCTGAAATATTTTAGGTTTCTGTTTTTGTCCACATTTCGCAACAAAATAACGAAAAAAAAACAAAAAGAATTTGAAATATTGAGTTTTCTATTTTTCTCCATATTTTGCAACAAAATAACGAAAAAAAAATGATAAACTATCTGAAATATTTTAGTTTTCATTTTTTGCTCATATGTCGCAACAAAATAACGATAAAAACATAAAAGTATCTAAAATATTTGAGTTTCTGGTTTTGTCTGCATTTCTCAACAAAATAACGAAAAAAGAAGTATCTGAAATATTTGAGTTTATTGGTTTTGTCCATATTTCGCAACAAAATAACGGAAAAAAATAACAAATTCTTTGAAATATTTAAGTTTTCTGTTTTTGTCCATATTTCCCAACAAAATAACGAAAAAATAAATAAAAAAGTATTTGAAATATTGGAGTTTTCTACTTTTGTTCATATATCGCGATAAAATTAGGAAAAAACCAAACAAAAAAGCATCTGAAATATTTGAGTTTTCTGTTTTTGTACATATTACCCAACAAAATAACGAAAACAAAAACAAAAAAATATCTGAAATATTTGAGTTTTTTTTTGTCCATATTTCGCAATAATATAACGAAAAAAAAATAAAAGAGTATTTGAAATATTTGCGTTTTCTGCTTTTGTTCATATTTCTCAACAAAATAAGGAAAATAACAAACGAAAAAGCATCTGAAATATTTTAGTTTTCGGTTTTTGTCCATATCTCGAAACAAAAAATCATCTGAAATATTTGAATTTTGTATTTTTGACCATATTTCGCAACAAAATAACGAAAAAAAAAAACATAAAAGTATCTGAAATATTTGAGTTTTCTGTTTTTGTCTATATTTCGCAACAAAATAACGAAAAAAAAACGACAAAGTATCTGAAATATTTTAGTTTTCTGTTTTTGTCCATATTTCGCACCTAAATATAGAAAAAAAAACAAAAAGAATCTGAAATATTTGAGTTTTCATTTTTTGTCTATATTTCGCAACAAAATATCGAAAAAATAACAAGCAACTATCTGAAATATTTGAGTTTTCCGTTTTTGCCTATATTTCGGAACAAAATTACGAAAACAAAAAAGTATCTGAAATATTTGAGTTTTCTGTTTTTGTCGATATTTCTCACTTAAATAACGAAAAACACAAAAAGATTGTGAAATATTTGAGTTTTTTGTTTTTGTGCATATTTCGCAACAAAATTAGGAAAAAAACCAAAAAACTGTCTGAAATATTTCAGTTTTCTGTTTTTGTCCATATTTCCCAACAAAATAACGAAAAAAAAACAAAAAAAATATCTGAAATATTTGAGTTTTTTTGTCCATATTTCGCAATAATATAACGAAAAAAAAACAAAAAAGTATTTGAAATATTTGAGTTTTCTGTTTTTGTCCATATTTCGCAACTAAACATCGAAAAAAAAAAAGAATCTGAAATAATGAGTTTTCTCTTTTTCTCCATATTTCGCAACAAAATAACGAAAAAAAACGAAAAAGTATCTGAAATATTGAGCTTTCTGTTTTTGTCCATATGTCGCAACAAAAACCGAAAAAAAAATATCTGAAATATTTCAGTTTTCTGGTTTTGTCCATATTTCGCAACAAAAAACGGAAAAAAACAACAAATTCTCTGAAATATTTGAGTTTTCTGTTTTTGTCCATATTTCGCAACAAAATATTCTCTGAAATATTTGAGTTTTTTTGTATATATTTCGCAATAACCTAACGAGAAAAAAACAAAAAAGTATGTGAAATATTTTAGTTTTCTACTTTTGTCCATATTTCTCAAAAAATTAGGAAAATAACAAACGAAAAAGCATCTGAAATATTTTAGTTTTCTGTTTTTGTCCATATTTCGCACCTAACTATAGAACAAAAAACAAAAAGAATCTGAAATATTTGAGTTTTCATTTTTTGTCTATATTTCGCAACAAAATATCGAAAAAATAACAAGCAACTATCTGAAATATTTGAGTTTTCCGTTTTTGCCCATATTTCGGAACAAAATAACGAAAAAAAAAAAACAAAAAAGTATCTGAAATATTTGAGTTTTCTGTTTTTGTCGATATTTCGCACCTAAATAACGAAAAACACAAAAAGATTGTTTCGCAACAAAATAACAAACAAAAGAAAAAACAATCTGAAATATTTGAGTTATCTGTTTTTGTCCATATTTCGCAACTAAACATCGAAAAAAAAAACAAAAAGAATCTGAAATATTTGAGATTTCTGTTTTTCTCCATATGTCGCAACAAAATAACGAAAAAAAAAACAAAAAAATATCTAAAATATTTGAGTTTTCTACTTTTGTCCATATTTCTCAACAAAATAAGAAAAAAAACAAATAAAAAAGTATCTGAAATATTTTAGTTTTCTGTTGTTGTCCATATTTCGCACCTAAATATAGAAAAAAAAAAAAAACAATCTGAAATATTTGAGTTTTTTTTTTGCCCATATTTCGCAACAAAATAACGAAAATATAACAAGTAGGTATCTGAAATATTTGAGTTTTCGGTTTTTGTCCATATCTCGAAACAAAAAATCATCTGAAATATTTGAGTTTTGTATTTTTGACCATATTTCGCAACAAAATAACGGAAAAAAAACATATATATTTCGCAATAACCTAACGAAAAAAAAACAAAAAAGTATGTGAAATATTTTAGTTTTCTACTTTTGTCCATATTTCTCAACAAAATAAGGAAAAAAACAAACAAAAAAGTATCTGAAATATTTTAGTTTTCTGTTGTTGTCCATATTTCGCACCTAAAAATAGAAAAAAAAAAAAAACAATCTGAAATATTTGAGTTTTCATTTTTTGTCTATATTTCGCAACAAAATATCGAAAAAATAACAAGCAACTATCTGAAATATTTGAGTTTTCCGTTTTTGCCCATAATTCGGAATAAAATAACGAAAAAAAAAACAAAAAAGTATGTGAAATTTTTGAATTTTCTGTTTTTGTCCATATTTCGCAACTAAATATCGAAAAAAATAAAAAGAATCTGAAATATTTGCGTTTCTGTTTTTGTCCGCACTTCGCAACAAAATAACGAAAAAAAAGTATCTGAAATATATGAGTTTACTGGTTTTGTCCATATTTCGCAACAAAATAACGGAAAAAAACAACAAATTCTTTGAAATATTTGAGTTTTCTGTTTTTGTCCATATTTCCCAACAAAATAACGAAAAAATAAATAAAAAAGTATCTGAAATATTTGAGTTTTCTCTTTTTGTCCATATTTCGCACCAAAATAACGAAAATATAACAAGTAGGTATCTGAAATATTTGAGTTTTCGGTTTTTGTCCATATCTCGAAACAAAAAATCATCTGAAATATTTGAGTTTTGTATTTTTGACCATATTTCGCAACAAAATAACGGAAAAAAAACATAAAAGTATCTGAAATATTTTAGTTTTCTGTTTTTGTCGATATTTCACACCTAAATAACGAAAAACACAAAAAGATTGTGAAATATTTGAGTTTTTTGTTTTTGTGCATATTTCGCAACAAAATAAGGAAAAAAACCAAAAAACTGTCTGAAATATTTGAGTTTTCTGTTTTTGTCCAAATTTCCCTACAAAATAACCAAAAAAAACAAAAAAATATCTGAAATATTTGAATTTTCTACTTTTGTCCATATTTCTCAACAAAATAAGGCAAAAACATAAACAAAAAAGTATCCGAAATATTTTAGTTTTCTGTTTTTGTCCATATTTCAGAACAAAATGACGAAAACAAGAAAAAAATATCTGAAATATTTTAGTTTTCTTTTTTTGCCCATATTACGCAATAATATAACGAAAAAAAAACAAAAAAGATCTGAAATATTTGAGTTTTCTGCTTTTGTCCATATTTCTCAACAAAATTAGGAAAAAAACAAACAAAAAAGTATCTGAAATATTTAAGTTTTCTGTTTTGGTACATATTTCGCAACAAAATAACGAAAAAAAATTATCTGAAATATTTGAGTTTTCTGGTTTTGTCCATATTTCGCAACAAAATGACGAAAAAAACAAAAATATATCTGAAATATTTGAGCTTTCTGTTTTTGTCCATATTTCGCAACAAAATAACGAAAAAAAACAAAAAACTGTCTGTAATATTTAAATTTTCTGTTTTGGTCCATATTTCCCAACAAAATGACGAAAAAAAAGAAAAAAATATCTGAAATATTTGAGTTTCCTTTTTTTCGTAAAAAACATAAAAGTATCTAAAATATTTGAGTTTCTGTTTTTGTCCGCATTTCTCAACAAAATAACGAAAAAAGAAGTATCTGAAATATTTGTGTTTACTGGTTTTGTCCATATTTCGCAACAAAATAACGGAAAGAAATAACAAATTCTTTGAAATATTTAAGTTTTATGTTTTTGTCCATATTTCCCAACAAAATAACGAAAAAATAAATAAAAAAGTATTTGAAATATTTGAGTGTTCTGCTTTAGTTCATATTTCTCAACAAAATAAGGAAAAAAACAAACAAATAGTATCTGAAATATTTTAGTTTTCTGTTTTTGTCCACATTTCGCAACAAAATAACGAAAAAAAACAAAAAGAATTTGAAATAATGAGTTTTCTATTTTTCTCCATATTTTGAAACAAAATAACGAAAAAAAATGATAAAGTATCTGAAATATTTAAGTTTTCATTTTTTGCTCATATTTCGCAACAAAATAACGAAAAAAACATAAAAGTATCTACAATATTTGAGTTTCTGTTTTTGTCCGCATTTCTCAACAAAATAACGAAAAAAGAAGTATCTGAAATATTTGAGTTTACTGGTTTTGTCGCAACAAAATAACGCAATAACTGGTTTTGTCGCAACAAAATAACGGAAAAAAATAACAAATTCTTTGAAATATTTAAGTTTTATGTTTTTGTCCATATTTCCCAACAAAATAAGGAAAAAATAAAGAAAAAAGTATTTGAAATATTTGAGTTTTCTACTTTTGTTCATATTTCGCGACAAAATTAGGAACAAAACAAACAAAAAAGCATCTGAAATATTTTAGTTTTCTGTTTTTGTCCATATTTTGGAACAAAATAACGAAAAAAACAAAAAATTATCTGAAATATTTGAGTTTCCTGTTTTTGTACATATTACCCAAGAAAATAACGAAAAAAAAACAAAAAAATATCTGAAATATTTGAGTTTTTTTTTGTCCATATTTCGCAATAATATAACGAAAAAAAAAAAAAAAGTATTTGAAATATTTGCGTTTTCTGCTTTTGTTCATATTTCTCAACAAAATAAGGAAAAAAACAAACAAAAAGTATCTGAAATATTTTAGTTTTCTGTTGTTTCCAAATTTTGCAACAAATTAACGAAAAAAAACAAGAGAGTATGTGAAATTTTTGAATTTTCTGTTTTTGTCCATATTTCGCAACTAAATATCGAAAAATATAAAAAGAATCTGAAATATTTGAGTTTCTGTTTTTGTCCGCATTTCGCAACAAAATAACGAAAAACAAGTATCTGAAATATATGAGTTTACTGGTTTTGTCCATATTTCGAAACAAAATAACCTAAAAAACAACAAATTCTTTGAAATATTTGAGTTTTCTGTTTTTGTCCATATTTCCCAACAAAATAACGAAAATATAAATAAAAAAGTATCTGAAATATTTGAGTTTTCTACTTTTGTCCATATTTCTGAACAAAATTAGGAAAAAAACAAACAAAAAAGCATCTAAAATATTTTAGTTATCTGTTTTTGTCCATATTTCGCAATAAAATTACGCAAAAAATACAAGAAAGTATCTGAAATATTTGAGTTTTCTGTTTTTGTCCATATTTCGCAACTAAACATCGAAAAAAAAAACAAAAAGAATCTGAAATATTTGAGTTTTCTTTTTTGCTCCATATTTCGCAACAAAATAACGAAAAAAAACCACAAAATATCTAAAATATTTGAGTTTTCTTCTTTTGTCCATATTTCTCAACAAAATAAGGAAAAAAACAAACAAAAAAATATCTGAATTATTTGAGTTTCCTTTTTTTCGTAAAAAACATAAAAGTATCTAAAATATTTGAGTTTCTGTTTTTGTCCGCATTTCTCAACAAAATAACGAAAAAAGAAGTATCTGAAATATTTGAGTTTACTGGTTTTGTCCATATTTCGCAACAAAATAACGGAAAGAAATAACAAATTCTTTGAAATATTTAAATTTTATGTTTTTGTCCATATTTCCCAACAAAATAACGAAAAAATAAATAAAAAAGTATTTGAAATATTTGAGTTTTCTGCTTTTGTTCATATTTCTCAACAAAATTAGGAAAAAAACAAACAAAAAAGTATCTGAAATATTTTAGGTTTCTGTTTTTGTCCACATTTCGCAACAAAATAACGAAAAAAAAACAAAAAGAATTTGAAATATTGAGTTTTCTATTTTTCTCCATATTTTGCAACAAAATAACGAAAAAAAAATGATAAACTATCTGAAATATTTTAGTTTTCATTTTTTGCTCATATGTCGCAACAAAATAACGATAAAAACATAAAAGTATCTAAAATATTTGAGTTTCTGGTTTTGTCTGCATTTCTCAACAAAATAACGAAAAAAGAAGTATCTGAAATATTTGAGTTTATTGGTTTTGTCCATATTTCGCAACAAAATAACGGAAAAAAATAACAAATTCTTTGAAATATTTAAGTTTTCTGTTTTTGTCCATATTTCCCAACAAAATAACGAAAAAATAAATAAAAAAGTATTTGAAATATTGGAGTTTTCTACTTTTGTTCATATATCGCGATAAAATTAGGAAAAAACCAAACAAAAAAGCATCTGAAATATTTGAGTTTTCTGTTTTTGTACATATTACCCAACAAAATAACGAAAACAAAAACAAAAAAATATCTGAAATATTTGAGTTTTTTTTTGTCCATATTTCGCAATAATATAACGAAAAAAAAATAAAAGAGTATTTGAAATATTTGCGTTTTCTGCTTTTGTTCATATTTCTCAACAAAATAAGGAAAAAAATAAACAAAAAGTATCTGAAATATTTTAGTTTTCTTTTTTTGTCCACATTTCGCAACAAAATTACGAAAAAAACAAAAAGAATCTGAAATATTGAGTTTTCTATTTTTCTCCATATTTTGCAACAAAATAACGAAAAAAAAATGATAGAGTGTCTGAAATATATTAGTTTTCATTTTTTGCTCATATTTCGCAACAAAATAACGAAAAAAACATAAAAGTATCTAAAATATTTGAGTTTCTGTTTTTGTCCGTATTTCTCAACAAAATAACGAATAAAGAAGTATCTGAAATATTTGAGTTTACTGGTTTTGTCCATATTTCGCAACAAAATAACGGAAAAAAACAACAAATTCTTTGAAATATTTCAGTTTTCTGTTTTTTTTTCTGTTTTTCTGTCCATATTTCCCGACAAAATAACGAAAAAAACATAAAAGTATCTAAAATATTTGAGTTTATGTTTTTGTCCGCATTTCCCAACAAAATAACGAAAAAAAAAGTATCTGAAATATTTGAGTTTACTGGTTTTGTCCATATTTCGCAACAAAATAACGCAAAATAACAACAAGTACTTTGAAATATTTGAGTTTTCTGTTTTTGTCCATATTTCCCGACAAAATAACGAAAAAAAACAAAAAAGTATCTCAAATATTTGAGTTTTCTACTTTTGTCCATATTTCTCAACTAAATTAGGAAAAAACAAACAAAAAACATCTGAAATATTTTAGTTATCTGTTTTTGTCCATATTTTGCACCTAAATATCGAAAAAAACAAAAAGCATTTGAAATATTTGAGTTTTTTTTTTTCCCATATTTCGCAACAAAATAACGTAAAAAAAACGAAAAAGTATCTGAAATATTTGAGTTTTCAAATATTTTTGTCTATATTTCGCAACAAAATATCGAAAAAATAACTAGAAAGTATCTGAAATATTTGAGTTTTCCGTTTTTGCCCATATTTCGGAACAAAATAACGAAAAAAAACAAAAAAATCTCTGAAATATTTGAGATTTGTGTTTTTGTACATATTTCACACCTAAATTACGAAAAAACAAAAAGAATCTGAAATATTTGAGTTTTTTGTTTTTGTCCATATTTCGCAACAAAATAACGAAAAAAAAACAAAAAACTATCTGTAATATTTGAGTTTTCTGTTTTTGTCCATATTTCGCACCTAAATATCGAAAAAAACAAAAAGCATTTGAAATATTTGAGTTTTTTTTTGCCCATATTTCGCAACAAAATAACGAAAAGAAAACGACAAAGTGTCTGAAATATTTTAGTTTTCTGTTTTTGTCCATATTTCGCAATAAAATAACGCAAAAATTACAAGAAAGTATCTGAAATATTTGAGTTTTCTGTTTTTGTCCATATTTCGCAACTAAACATCGAAAAAAAAACAAAAAGAATCTGAAATATTTGAGTTTTCTTTTTTGCTCCATATTTCGCAACAAAATAACGAAAAAAAACCACAAAATATCTAAAATATTTGAGTTTTCTTCTTTTGTCCATATTTCTCAACAAAATAAGGAAAAAAACAAACAAAAAAGTATCTGAAATATTTGAGTTTTCTGTTGTTGTCCATATTTCGCAACAAAATAACGAAAAAAAAATGATAAAGTATCTGAAATATTTTAGTTTTCATTTTTTGCTCATATTTCGCAACAAAATAACGAAAAAAACATAAAAGTATCTAAAATATTTGAGTTTCTGTTTTTTTCCGCATAAAAGTATCTAAAATATTTGAGTTTCTGTTTTTTTTCTCAACAAAATAACGAAAAAAGAAGTATCTGAAATATTTGAGTTTACTGGTTTTGTCCATATTTCGCAACAAAATAACGGAAAGAAATAACAAATTCTTTGAAATATTTAAGTTTTATGTTTTTGTCCATATTTCCCAACAAAATAACGAAAAAATAAATAAAAAAGTATTTGAAATATTTGAGTTTTCTGCTTTTGTTCATATTTCTCAACAAAATTAGGAAAAAAACAAACAAAAAAGTATCTGAAATATTTTAGGTTTCTGTTTTTGTCCACATTTCGCAACAAAATAACGAAAAAAAAACAAAAAGAATTTGAAATATTGAGTTTTCTATTTTTCTCCATATTTTGCAACAAAATAACGAAAAAAAAATGATAAAGTATCTGAAATATTTTAGTTTTCATTTTTTGCTCATATGTCGCAACAAAATAACGATAAAAACATAAAAGTATCTAAAATATTTGAGTTTCTGGTTTTGTCCGCATTTCTCAACAAAATAACGAAAAAAGAAGTATCTGAAATATTTGAGTTTACTGGTTTTGTCCATATTTCGCAATAAAATAACGGAAAAAAATAACAAATACTTTGAAATATTTAAGTTTTCTGTTTTTGTCCATATTTCCCAATAAAATAACGAAAAAATAAATAAAAAAGTATTTGAAATATTTGAGTTTTCTACTTTTGTTCATATATCGCGACAAAATTAGGAAAAAACCAAACAAAAAAGCATCTGAAATATTTTAGTTTTCTGTTTTTGTCCATATTTTGGAACAAAATAACGAAAAAAAACAAAAAATTATCTGAAATATTTGAGTTTTCTGTTTTTGTACATATTACCCAACAAAATAACGAAAACAAAAACAAAAAAATATCTGAAATATTTGAGTTTTTTTTTGTCCATATTTCGCAATAATATAACGAAAAAAAAATAAAAGAGTATTTGAAATATTTGCGATTTCTGCTTTTGTTCATATTTCTCAACAAAATAAGGAAAAAAATAAACAAAAAGTATCTGAAATATTTTAGTTTTCTTTTTTTGTCCACATTTCGCAACAAAATTACGAAAAAAACAAAAAGAATCTGAAATATTGAGTTTTCTATTTTTCTCCATATTTTGCAACAAAATAACGAAAAAAAAATGATAGAGTATCTGAAATATATTAGTTTTCATTTTTTGCTCATATTTCGCAACAAAATAACGAAAAAAACATAAAAGTATCTAAAATATTTGAGTTTCTGTTTTTGTCCGTATTTCTCAACAAAATAACGAATAAAGAAGTATCTGAAATATTTGAGTTTACTGGTTTTGTCCATATTTCGCAACAAAATAACGGAAAAAAACAACAAATTCTTTGAAATATTTCAGTTTTCTGTTTTTTTTTCTATTTTTCTGTCCATATTTCCCGACAAAATAACGAAAAAAACATAAAAGTATCTAAAATATTTGAGTTTATGTTTTTGTCCGCATTTCCCAACAAAATAACGAAAAAAAAAGTATCTGAAATATTTGAGTTTACTGGTTTTGTCCATATTTCGCAACAAAATAACGCAAAATAACAACAAGTACTTTGAAATATTTGAGTTTTCTGTTTTTGTCCATATTTCCCGACAAAATAACGAAAAAAAAACAAAAAAGTATCTCAAATATTTGAGTTTTCTACTTTTGTCCATATTTCTCAACTAAATTAGGAAAAAACAAACAAAAAACATCTGAAATATTTTAGTTATCTGTTTTAGCCATATTTCGTACCTAAATATAAAAAAAAAACAAAAAGCATTTGAAATATTTGAGTTTTTTTTTACCATATTTCGCAACAAAATAACGAAAAAAAAACGAAAAAGTATCTGAAATATTTGAGTTTTCAAATATTTTTGTCTATATTTCGCAACAAAATATCGAAAAAATAACTAGAAAGTATCTGAAATATTTGAGTTATCCGTTTTTGCCCATATTTCGGAACAAAATAACGAAAAAAAACAAAAAAATTTCTGAAATATTTGAGTTTCTGTTTTTGTTGATATTTCACACCTAAATTACGAAAAAACAAAAAGAATCTGAAATATTTGAGTTTTTTGTTTTTGTCCATATTTCGCAACAAAATAACGAAAAAAAAAACAAAAAACTGTCTGTAATATTTGAGTTTTCTGTTTTTGTCCATATTTCGCAACAAAATAACGAAAAAAACCACAAAGTATCTGAAATATTTTAGTTTTCTATTTTTGTCCATATTATGCAATAAAATTACGCAAAAATTACAAGAAAGTATCTGAAATATTTGAGTTTTCTGTTTTTGCCGACATTTCGCAACAAAATAACGAAAAAAAAACAAAAAACTATCTCAAATATATGAGTTTTCTGTTTTTGTCCATATTTCGCAACTAAACATCGAAAAAAAAACAAAAAGTATATGAAATATTTGAGTTTTCTTTTTTTTCTCCATATTTCGCAACAAAATAACGAAAAAAAACAAAAAAATAACTAAAATATTTGAGTTTTCTACCTTTGTCCATATTTCTCAACAAAATAAGGAAAAAACAAACAAAAAAGTATCTGAAATATTTTAGTTTTCTGTTGTTGTCCATATTTCGCAACAAACGGACGGACAAAAAACAAAAAAGTATGTGAAATTTTTGAATTTTCTGTTTTTGTTCATATTTCGCAACAAAATATCGAAAAAAATAAAAAGAATATGAAATATTTCAGTTTCTATTTTTGTCCGCATTTCGCAACAAAATAACGAAAAAAAAGTATCTGAAATATATGAGTTTTCATTTTTTGCTCATATTTCCCGACAAAATAACGAAAAAAACATAAAAGTATCTAAAATATTTGAGTTTCTGTTTTTGTCCGCATTTCCCAACAAAATAACGAAAAAAAAAGTATCTGAAATATTTGAGTTTACTGGTTTTGTCCATATTTCGCAACAAAATAACGCAAAATAACAACAAGTACTTTGAAATATTTGAGTATTCTGTTTTTGTCCATATTTCGGAACAAAATAACGAAAAAAAACAAAAAAATTTCTGAAATATTTGAGTTTCTGTTTTTGTTGATATTTCACACCTAAATTACGAAAAAACAAAAAGAATCTGAAATATTTGAGTTTTTTGTTTTTGTCCATATTTCGCAACAAAATAACGAAAAAAAAACAAAAAACTGTCTGTAATATTTGAGTTTTCTGTTTTTGTCCATATTTCGCAACAAAATAACGAAAAAAACCACAAAGTATCTGAAATATTTTAGTTTTCTATTTTTGTCCTTATTACGCAATAAAATTACGCAAAAATTACAAGAAAGTATCTGAAATATTTGAGTTTTCTGTTTTCGCCCACATTTCGCAAAAATTAACGGAAAAGAAACAAAAAACAATCTGAAATATTTGAGTTTTCTGTTTTTGTCCATATTTCGAAACTAAACATCTAAAAAAAAACAAAAAGTATATGAAATATTTGAGTTTTCTTTTTTTCTCCATATTTCGCAACAAAATAACGAAAAAAAACAAAAAAATAACTAAAATATTTGAGTTTTCTACCTTTGTCCATATTTCTCAACAAAATAAGGAAAAAACAAACAAAAAAGTATCTGAAATATTTTAGTTTTCTGTTGTTGTCCATATTTCGCAACAAACTGACGGACAAAAAACAAAAAAGTATGTGAAATTTTTGAATTTTCTGTTTTTGTTCATATTTCGCAACAAAATATCGAAAAAAATAAAAAGAATATGAAATATTTCAGTTTCTATTTTTGTCCGCATTTCGCAACAAAATAACGAAAAAAAAAGTATCTGAAATATATGAGTTTACTGGTTTTATCCATATTTCACAACAAAATAACAGAAAAAACAACAAATTCTTTGAAATATTTAAGTTTTCTGTTTTTGTCCATATTTGCCAACAAAATAACGAAAAAATAAATAAAAAAGTATCTTAAATATTTGAGTTTTCTACTTTTGTCCATATTTCGCGACAAAATTAGGAAAAACACAAACAAAAAAGCATTTGAAATATTTTAGTTTTCTGTTTTTGTCCATATTTCGGAACAAAATAACGAAAAAAAAACAAAAAAGTATCTGAAAAATTTGAGTTTTCTGTTTTTGAACAATTTCCCAACAAAATAACGAAAAACAAAACAAAAAAATATCTGAAATATTTGAGTTTTTTATTGTCCATATTTCGCAATAATATAACGAAAAAAAAATAAAAAAGTATTTGAAATATTTGAGTTTTCTGCTTTTTTTCATATTTCTCAACAAAATAAGGAAAAAAACAAACAAAAACTATCTGAAATACTTTAGTTTTCCGTTTTTGTCCACATTTCGCAACAAAATAACGAAAAAAACAAAAAGAATCTGAAATATTGAGTTTTCTATTTTTCTCCATATTTTGCAACAAAATAACGAAAAAAAATGAAAAAGTATCTGAAATATTTTAGTTTTCATTTTTTGCTCATATTTCGCAACAAAATAACGAAAAAACATAAAAGTAACTAAAATATTTGAGTTTCTGTTTTTGTCCGCATTTCGCAACAAAATAACGGAAAAAAACAACAAATTCTTTGAAATATTTGAGTTTTCTGTTTTTGTCCCTATTTCCCAACAAAATAACGAAAAAAAAACAAAAAAGTATCTGAAATATTTGAGTTTTCTACTTTTGTCCATATTTCTCAAGAAAATTAGGAAAAAAACAAACAAAAAACATCTGAAATATTTTTGTTTTCTGTTTTTGTCCATATTTCGGAACAAACTAACGAAAAAAAAACAAAATAGTATCTGAAATATATGAGGTTTCTACTTTGGTCCATATTTCTCAACAAAATTAGGAAAAAAACAAACAAAAAAGCATCTGAAATATTTTAGTTATCTGTTTTTGTCCATATTTCGCACCTAAATATCGAAAAAAACCAAAAGCATTCGAAATATTTGAGTTTTTTTTTTGCCCATATTTCGCAACAAAATAACGAAAAAAAATGACAAAGTATCTGATATATTTGAGTTTTCACATATTTTTGTCTATATTTCGGAACAAAATATTGAAAAAATAACTAGAAAGTATCTGATATATTTGAGTTTTCCGTTTTTGTCCATATTTCGCAACAAAATAACGAAAAAAAACAAAAAATTGTATGTAATATTTTAGTGTTCTGTTTTTGTCCATATTTCCCAACAAAATAACGAAAAAAAATTTAAAAAAATATCTGAAATATTTGGGTTTTTTTGCCAATATTTCGCAGTAATATAACGAAAAAAAAAACAAAAAAGTATTTGAAATATGTGAGTTTTCTGCTTTTGTCCATATTTCTCAACAAAATAAGGGAAAAAACAAAGAAAAAGTATCTGAAATATTTTAGTTTTCTGTTTTAGTCCACATATCGCAACAAAATAACGAAGAAAAAAAACCAACTATCTGAAATATTTGAGTTTTCTGTTTTTGTCCATTTTCGCAACTAAACATCGGAAAATAGAAAAAGAATTTGAAATATTGATTTTTCTGTTTTTCTCCATATTTCGCAACAAAATAACGAAAAAAAATCGAAAAAGTATCTGAAATATTTTAGTTTTCATTTTTTGCGCATATTCTGCTAAAAATAACGAAAAAAACATAAAAGTATCTAAAATATTTGAGCTTTCTGTTTTTGTCCATATGTCGAAACAAAAAACGAAAAAAAAAGTATCTGAAATATTTGAGTTTTCTGGTTTTGTCCATATTACGCAACAAAATAACGGAAAAAAATGACAAATTCTCTGAAATATTTGAGTTTTCTGTTTTTGTCCATATTTCCCAACAAAATAACCAAAAAAAAAAAAATATCTGAAATATTTGAGTTTTCTACCTTAGCCATATTTCGCAACAAAATAAGGAAAAAAAAAACAAACAAAAAAGAATCTTAAATATTTTAGTTTTCTGTTTTTGTCCATATTTCGCAACAAAATAACGAAAAAAAAAGTATCTGAAATATTTGTGTTTTCTGGTTTTGTCCATATTTCGGAAAAAATAACGGAAAAAAAAAACAAAAAAGTAACTGAAATCTTTGAGATTTCTGTTTTTGTCCATATTTCGCAACTAAATATCGAGAAAAACAAAAAGAATCTGAAATATTTGTTTTTTTTTTGCCCATATTTCGCAACAAAATAATGAAAAAAAACAAAAAAGTATTTGAAATATGTGAGTTTTCTGCTTTTACCCATATTTCTCAACAAAATAAGGGAAAAAACAAAGAAAAAGTATCTGAAATATTTGAGTTTTCTCGTTTTGTCCATTTTCGCAACTAAACATCGGAAAAAAGAAAAAGAATCTGAAATATTGAGTTTTCTCTTTTTCTCCATATTTGGCAACAAAATAACGAAAAAAAACGAAAAAGTATCTGAAATATTTTAGTCTTCATTTTTTGCGCATATTCTGCCGAAAAATAACGAAAAAAACATAAAAGTATCTAAAATATTTGAGCTTTTGAGTTTTCCGTTTTTGTCCATATTTCGGAACAACGTAACGAAAAAAAAACAAAAAAGTATCTGAAATATTTTAGTTTTCTGAGTTTGTAGATATTTCGCAACTAAATATCGAAAAAAACAAAAAGAATCTGAAATATTTGAGTTTTCTATTTTTGCCCATATTACGCAAAAAAATAACGAAAAAAAACGACAAAGTATCTGATATATTTTAGTTTTCTGTTTTTGTCCATATTTCCCAACAAAATTACGAAACAAAAATTCTCTGAAATATTTGAGTTTTCTGTTTTTGTCCATATTTCGCAACTAAATATCGAAAAAAACAAAAGGAATCTGAAATATTTGAGTTTTCTGTTTTTGTCCATATTTCGAACCAAAATAACGAAAAAAAGGAAAATGGATCTCAAATATTTGAGTTCTCATTTTTTAACCAAATTTCGCAACAAATTAACGAAAAAAAAACATAAAAGTATCTGAAATATTTGAGCTTTCTGTTTTTGTCCATATTTCGCAACAAAATAACGCAAAAAAAAGTATCTGATATATTTGAGTTTTCTGGTTTTGTCCATATTTCGCAACAAAATAACGGAAAAAAACAACAAATTCTCTGAAATATATGAGTTTTCTGTTTTTGTCCATATTTCGCAACAAAATAACGAAAAAAAAACGAAAGAGTATCTGAAATATTTTAGTTTTAATGTTTTGCCCATATTTCGCAAAAAAATAACGAAAAAAAACGAAAAAGTATCTGAAATATTTTAGTTTTCATTTTTTGCCCATATTTCGCAACAAAATAACGAAAAAAAACATAAAAGTATCTGAATTATTTGAGCTTTCTTTTTTGTCCATATTTCGTAACAAAATAACGAAAAAAAATGTATCTAAAATATTTCAGTTTTCTGGTTTTGTCCATATTTCCCAACAAAATTACGAAAAAAAACCAAAAAAATATCTGAAATATTTGAGTTTTCTACTTTTGTCCATATTTCTCAACAAAATAAGGAAAAAAACAAAAACAAAAGTATCTGAAATATTTTAGTTTTCTGTTTTTGTCCATTTTTCGCAACTAAATATCGAAAAAAACAAAATGAATCTAATTATTTGAGTTTTCTGTTTTTGTCCATATTTCGCAACAAAATAACGAAAGAAAACCGACAAAGTATCTGGAATATTTTAGTTTTCTGTTTTGTCCATATTTTGCAACAAAATAACGAAAAAACAAAAAAATATCAGGAAAAACAAAAAAGTATCTGAAATATTTAATTTTACTGTTTTTGTACATATTTCGCAACTAAATAACGAGAAAACAAAAAGAATATAAAATATTTGAGTTTTCTGTTTTTGTCCATATTTCGCAACAAAATAACGCAAAAAACTAGAAAATATTAGAAAAAACAAAAAAGTATCTGAAATATTTAATTTTACTGTTTTTGTGCATATTGCGCAACTAAATAACGAAAACCCAAAAAGAATATGAAATATTTGAGTTTTTGTTTTGGTTCATATTGCACCACAAAATAATCAAAAAAAAACAAACAATTATCTGAAATAATTGAATTTTCTGGGTTTGTCCATATTTTGCAACAAAATAAGGAACAAAAAAATTTCTGAAATATTTGAGTTTTCTGTTTTTCTCCATATTTCGCAACAAAATAACGAAAAAAAAACAAAAAAGTTCTGAAATATTTGAGTTTTCTATTTTTGTCCATATGTCGCAACAAAATAATAAAAAAATGCATCTGAAATATATGAGTTTTCTGTTTTTGTCCATATTTCGCAACTAAATATTTAGTTTTCTGTGTTTTTTCCATATTTCGCAACAAAATAACGAAAAGAAACGAAAGAGTATCTGAAATATTTTAGTTTTAATTTTTTGCCCATATTTCGCAACAAAATAACGAAAAAAACGAAAAAGTATCTGAAATATTTGAGCTTTCTGGTTTTGTCCATATTTCGTCTATACTTCGCAACAAAATAACGAAAAAAAAAGTATCTGAATTATTTGAGTTTTCTGCTTTTGTCCATATTTCGCAACAAAATAACGTAAAAAACAAAAAAGTATCTGAAATATTTGAGCTTTCTGGTTTTGTCCATATTTCGCAACAAAATAACGGAAAAAAACAACAAATTCTCTGAAATATATGACTTTTCTGTTTTTGACCATATTTCGCAACAAAATAACGAAGAAAAACGAAAGAGTATCTGAAATATTTTAGTTTTAATGTTTTGCCCATAGTCCGCAACAAAATAACGAAAAAAACGAAAAAGTATCTGAAAAATTTTAGTTTTGATTTTTTTCCCATATTTCGCAACAAAATAACGAAAAAAAACATAAAAGTATCTGAAATATTTGAGCTTTCTGTTGTTGTCCATATTTCGCAACAAAATAACGGAAAAAAACAACAAATTCTCTGAAATATTTAATTTGACTGTTTTTGTGCATATTGCGCAACAAAATAACGAAAAAAAAACAATATGAAATTTTTGAGTTTTTGTTTTGGTTCATATTGCACAACAAAATAACGAAAAAACTATAAAAAAGCATCTGAAATATATGAGTTTTCTGTTTTTGTCCATATTTCGCAACTAAATATTGAGTTTTCTGTGTTTTTTCCATATTTCGCAACAAAATAACGAAAAGAAACGAAAGAGTATCCGAAATATTTTACTTTTAATTTTTTGCCCATATTCGCAACAAAATAACGAAAAAAACGAAAAAGTCAAATATTTTAGTTCTCATTTTTAGCCCATATTTCGCAACAAAATAACGAAAGAAAACATAAAAGTATCTGAATTATTTAAGCTTTCTATTTTGTCCATATTTCTTAACAAATAACGAAAACAAAGTATCAGAAATATTTCAGTTTTCTGGTTTTGTCCATATTTCGCAACAAAATAACGAAAAAAAAACAAAAAAGTTCTGAAATATTTGAGTTTTCTATTTTTGTCCATATGTCGCAACAAAATAATAAAAAAAGCATCTGAAATATATGAGTTTTCTGTTTTTGTCCATATATCGCAACTAAATATTTAGTTTTCTGTGTTTTTTCCATATTTCGCAACAAAATAACGAAAAGAAACGAAAGAGTATCTGAAATATTTTAGTTTTAATTTTTTGCCCATATTTCGCAACAAAATAACGAAAAAAAACGAAAAAGTATCTGAAATATTTGAGCTTTCTGGTTTTGTCCATATTTCGTCTATACTTCGCAACAAAATAACGAAAAAAAAAGTATCTGAATTATTTGAGTTTTCTGCTTTTGTCCATATTTCGCAACAAAATAACGTAAAAAACAAAAAAGTATCTGAAATATTTGAGCTTTCTGGTTTTGTCCATATTTCGCAACAAAATAACGGAAAAAAACAACAAATTCTCTGAAATATATGACTTTTCTGTTTTTGACCATATTTCGCAACAAAATAACGAAAAAAAACGAAAGAGTATCTGAAATATTTTAGTTTTAATGTTTTGCCCATAGTCCGCAACAAAATAACGAAAAAAACGAAAAAGTATCTGAAAAATTTTAGTTTTGATTTTTTTCCCATATTTCGCAACAAAATAACGAAAAAAAACATAAAAGTATCTGAAATATTTGAGCTTTCTGTTGTTGTCCATATTTCCCAACAAATTAACGAAAAAAAACATAAAAGTATTTGATATATTTGAGCTTTCTGTTTTTGTCCATATTTCGCAACAAAATAACGAAAAAAAAAGTATCTGATATCTTTCAGTTTGCTGGTTTTGTCCATATTTCGCAACACAAATAACAGAAAAAACAACAAATTCTCTGAAATATATGATTTTTCTGTTTTTGTCCATATTTCGCAACTAAATATTGAGTTTTCTGTGTTTTTTTCCATATTTCGCAACAAACTAACGGGAAAAAACAAAGAGTATCTAAAATATTTTAGTTTTAATTTTTTGCCCATATTTCGCAACAAAATAACGAAAAAAAACGAAAAAGTATCTGAAATATTTGAGTTTTCTACTTTTATCCATATTTCTCAAGAAAAGAAGGACAAAAACAAAAATAAAAGTATCTGAAATATTTTAGTTTTCTGTTTTTGTCCATATTTCGCAACTAAATATCGAAAAAAACAAAAAGAATCTGAATTATTTGAGTTTTCTGGTTTTGTCCATATTTCCCAACAAAATAACGAAAAAAAACAAAGAAATATCTGAAATATTTTAGTTTTCTGTTTTTGTCCATATTCCGCAACTAAATATCGAAAAAAAACAAAAAAAATCTGAATTATTCGAGTTTTCTATTTTTGTCCATATTTCGCAACAAAATAACGAAAAAAAAACGACAAAGTTTCTGAAATATTTTAGTTTTCTGTTTTGTCCATATTTTGCAACAAAATAACGAAAAAAACAAAAAAATATCAGAAAAACCAAAAAAATATTTATATTTAATATATCTGAAATTTTTAATTTTACTGTTTTTGTGCATATTTCGTAACTAAATAACGAGAAAACAAAAAGAATATAAAATATTTGAGTTTTCTGTTTTTGTCCATATTTCGCAACAAAATACACAAAAAACAAAGAAATATCTGAAATATTTTAGTTTTCTGTTTTTGTCCATATTTCGAACTAAATATCGAAAAAAAACAAAAAAAATCTGAATTATTCGAGTTTTCTGTTTTTGTCCATATTTCGCAACAAAATAACGAAAAAAAACGACAAAGTATCTGAAATATTTTAGTTTTCTGTTTTGTCCATATTTTGCAACAAAATAACGAAAAAAACAAAAAAATATCAGAAAAACCAAAAAAATATTTATATTTAATATATCTGAAATTTTTAATTTTACTGTTTTTGTGCATATTTCGTAACTAAATAACGAGAAAACAAAAAGAATATAAAATATTTGAGTTTTCTGTTTTTGTCCATATTTCCCAACAAAATAACGAAAAAAAACCAAAAAAATATCTGAAATATTTGAGTTTTCTACTTTTATCCATATTTCTCAAGAAAAGAAGGACAAAAACAAAAATAAAAGTATCTGAAATATTTTAGTTTTCTGTTTTTGTCCATATTTCGCAACTAAATATCGAAAAAAACAAAAAGAATCTGAATTATTTGAGTTTTCTGTTTTTGTCCATATTTCCCAACAAAATAACGAAAAAAAACAAAGAAATATCTGAAATATTTTAGTTTTCTGTTTTTGTCCATATTCCGCAACTAAATATCGAAAAAAAAAAAAAAAAATCTGAATTATTCGAGTTTTCTGTTTTTGTCCATATTTCGCAACAAAATAACGAAAAAAAACGACAAAGTTTCTGAAATATTTTAGTTTTCTGTTTTGTCCATATTTTGCAACAAAATAACGAAAAAAACAAAAAAATATCAGAAAAACCAAAAAAATATTTATATTTAATATATCTGAAATTTTTAATTTTACTGTTTTTGTGCATATTTCGTAACTAAATAACGAGAAAACAAAAAGAATATAAAATATTTGAGTTTTCTGTTTTTGTCCATATTTCGCAACAAAATAACACAAAAAACAAAAAAATATCAGAAAAAACAAAAAAGTATCTGAAATATTTAATTTTACTGTTTTTGTGCATACTGCGCAACTAAATAACGAAAAACAAAAATAATATTAAATATTTGAGTTTGTGTTTTGGTTCACAACAAAATAACGAAAAAAAAACAAACAATTATCTGAAATAATTCAATTTCCTGGGTTTGTACATATTTTGCAACAAAATAAGGAACAAAAAAAATTCTGAAATAGTAGAGTTTTCTGTTTTTCTCCATATTTCGCAACAAAATAACGAAAAAAAAAAACACAAAAGTTCAGAAATATTTCAATTTTCTATTTTTGTCCATATGTGGCAACAAAATAATAAAAAAACGCATCTTAAATATATGCGTTTTCTGTATTTGTCCATATTTCGCAACTAAATATTGAGTTTTCTGTGTTTTTTCCATATTTCGCAACAAAATAACGAAAAAAAACAACAAATTCTCTGAAATATTTGAGTTTTCTGTTTTTGTCCATATTTCCCAACAAAATAACGAAAAAACAAAAAAAAGTATCTGAAATATTTTAGTTTTCTGTTTTTGTCCATATTTCGCAACTAAATATCGAAAAAAACAAAAAGAATCTGAATTATTTGAGTTTTCTGTTTTTGTCCATATTTCGCAACAAAATAACGAAAAAAAACAAAAAAGTATCTGAAATATTTTAGTTTTCTGTTTTTGTCCATATTTCGCAACTAAATATCGAAAAAAACAAAAAGAATCTGAATTATTTGAGTTTCCTATTTTTGTCCATATTTCGCAACAAAATAACGAAAAAAAAGTATCTGAAATATTTGAGTTTTCTGTTTTTGTCCATATTTCGCAAAAAAATAACGAAAAAACTAACAAAAAGTATCTGAAATATTTTAGTTTTCTGTTTTTGTCCATATTTCGCAACTAAATATCGAAAAAAACAAAAAGAATCTGAATTATTTGAGTTTTCTGTTTTTGTCCATATTTCGCAACAAAATAACGAAAAAAAACAAAAAAGTATCTGAAATATTTGAGCTTTCTGGTTTTGTCCATATTTCGCAACAAAATAACGAAAAAAAAAGTATTTGAAATATTTGAGTTTTCTGCTTCTGTCCATATTTCGCAACTAAATATTGAGTTTTCTGTGTTTTTTTCCATTTTTTCGCAACAAAATAACGAAAACAAAACGAAAAAGTATCTGAAATATTTTAGTTTTAATTTTTTGCCCATATTTCGCAACAAAATAACAAAAAAAAACAAAAAACTGTCTGAAATATTTGAGTTTTCTGTTTTTATCCATATTTCGAACCAAAATAACGAAAAAAAAAGTATCTGATATATTTAAATTTTATGGTTTTGTCCATATTTCCAAACAAAATAAAGGAAAAAAAAACAACAAATTCTCTGAAATATTTGAGTTTTCAACAAAATAACGAAAAAAAAACAAACAAGTATCTGAAATATTTTAGTTTTCTGTTTTTGTCCATATTTCGCAACAAAATAACGCAAAACACCAAAAAAATATCAGAAAAAACAAAAAGATATCTGAAATATTTAATTTTCCTGTTTTTGTGCAGGAAAATAACGAAAAAACAAAAAGAATATGAAATATTTGAGTTTTTGTTTTGGTTCATATTGCACAAAAAATAACGAAAAAAAAACAAACAATTATCTGAAATAATTGAATTTTCTGGGTTTTTCCATATTTTGAAACAAATTAAGGAACAAAAAAAAAATTCTGAAATATTTGGGTTTTCTCTTTTTCTCCATATTTCCCAACAAAATAACGAAAAAATAAATAAAAAAGTATCTGAAATATTTGAGTTTTCTCTTTTTGTCCATATTTCGGACCAAAATAACGAAAATATAACAAGGTGGTATCTAAAATATTTGAGTTTTCGGGTTTTGTCCATATCTCGAAACAAAAAATCATCTGAAATATTTGAGTTTTGTATTTTTGACCATATTTCGCAACAAAATAACGAAAAAAAAAACATAAAAGTATCTGAAATATTTGAGTTTTCTGTTTTTGTCCATATTTCGCAACAAAATAACGAAAAAAAACGACAAAGTATGTGAAATATTTTAGTTTTCTGTTTTTGTCCATATTTCGCACCTAAATATAGAAAAAAAAACAAAAAGAATCTGAAATATTTGAGTTTTCATTTTTTGTCTATATTTCGCAACAAAATATCGAAAAAATAACAAGCAACTATCTGAAATATTTGAGTTTTCCGTTTTTGCCTATATTTCGGAACAAAATAACGAAAAAAAAACGACAAAGTATCTGAAATATTTTAGTTTTCTGTTTTTGTCCATATTTCGCACCTAAATATAGAAAAAAAAAAAAAAAGTATCTGAAATATTTGAGTTTTCTGTTTTTGTCGATATTTCACACTTAAATAACGAAAAACACAAAAAGATTGTGAAATATTTGAGTTTTTTGTTTTTGTGCATATTTCGTAACAAAATAAGGAAAACAACCAAAAAACTGTCTGAAATATTTCAGTTTTCTGTTTTTGTCCATATTTCCCAACAAAATAACGAAAAAAAAAACAAAAAAAATATCTGAAATATTTGAGTTTTTTTGTCCATATTTCGCAATAATATAACGAAAAAAAAACAAAAAAGTATTTGAAATATTTGAGTTTTCTGTTTTTGTCCATATTTCGCAACTAAACATCGAAAAAAACAAAAAGAATCTGAAATAATGGGTTTTCTCTTTTTCTCCATATTTCGCAACAAAATAACGAAAAAAAACGAAAAAGCATCTGAAATATTTTAGTTTTCTGTTTTTGTCCATATTTCGCACCTAAATATAGAAAAAAAAACAAAAAGAATCTGAAATATTTGAATTTTCATTTTTTGTCTATATTTCGCAACAAAATATCGAAAAAATAACAAGCAACTATCTGAAATATTTGAGTTTTCCGTTTTTGCCCATATTTCGGAACAAAATAACGAAAAAAAAAACAAAAAAGTATCTGAAATATTTTACTTTTCTCTTTTTGTCGATATTTCGCACCTAAATAACGAAAAACACAAAAAGATTGTTTCGCAACAAAATAACAAACAAAAGAAAAAACAATCTGAAATATTTGAGTTATCTGTTTTTGTCCATATTTCGCAACTAAACATCGAAAAAAAAACAAAAAGAATCTGAAATATTTGAGATTTCTCTTTTTCTCTATATTTCGCAACAAAATAACGAAAAAAAAAAACAAAAAAATATCTAAAATATTTGAGTTTTCTACTTTTGTCCATATTTCTCAACAAAATAATGAAAAAAACAAACAAAAAAGTATCTGAAATATTTTAGTTTTCTGTTGTTGTCCATATTTCGCACCTAAATATAGAAAAAAAAACAAAAACAATCTGAAATATTTGAGTTTTCATTTTTTGTCTATATTTCGCAACAAAATAGCGAAAAAATAACAAGCAACTATCTGAAATATTTGAGTTTTCCGTTTTTGCCCATATTTCGGAATAAAATAACGAAAAAAAAAAACAAAAAAGTATGTGAAATTTTTGAATTTTCTGTTGTTGTCGATATTTCGCAACTAAATATCGAAAAAAATAAAAAGAATCTGAAATATTTGCGTTTCTGTTTTTGTCCGCACTTCGCAACAAAATAACGAAAAAAAAGTATCTGAAATATATGAGTTTACTGGTTTTGTCCATATTTCGCAACAAAATAACGGAAAAAAACAACAAATTCTTTGAAATATTTGAGTTTTCTGTTTTTGTCCATATTTCCCAACAAAATAACGAAAAAACGACAAAGTATCTGAAATATTTTAGTTTCTGTTTTTGTCCATATTTCGCACCTAAATATAGAAAAAAAAACAAAAAGAATCAGAAATATTTGAGTTTTCATATTTTGTCTATATTTCGCAACAAAATATCGAAAAAATAACAAGCAACTATCTGAAATATTTGAGTTTTCCGTTTTTGCCTATATTTCGGAACAAAATAACGTTTTTGTCGATATTTCACACCTAAATAACGATAAACACAAAAAGATTGTGAAATATTTGAGTTTTTTGTTTTTGTGCATATTTCGCAACAAAATAAGGAAAAAAACCAAAAAAACTGTCTGAAATATTTCAGTTTTCTGTTTTTGTCCATATTTCCCAACAAAATAACGAAAAAAAACAAAAAAAATATCTGAAATATTTGAGTTTTTTTGTCCTTATTTCGCAATAATATAACGAAAAAAAAAACAAAAAAGTATTTGAAATATTTGAGTTTTCTGTTTTTGTCCATATTTCGCAACTAAACATCGAAAAAAACAAAAAGAATCTGAAATAATGAGTTTTCTCTTTTTCTCCATATTTCGCAACAAAATAACGAAAAAAAACGAAAAAGTATCTGAAATATTTTAGTTTTCATTTTTTGCCCATATTTCGCAACAAAATAACGAAAAAAAGATAAAAGTATCTGAAATATTGAGCTTTCTGTTTTTGTCCATATGTCGCAACCAAAACCGAAAAAAAAAATATCTGAAATATTTCAGTTTTCTGGTTTTGTCCATATTTCGCAACAAAAAACGGAAAAAAACAACAAATTCTCTGAAATATTTGAGTTTTCTGTTTTTGTCCATATTTCGCAACAAAATATTCTCTGAAATATTTGAGTTTTTTTGTATATATTTCGCAATAACCTAACGAAAAAAAAACAAAAAAGTATATGAAATATTTGAGTTTTCTACTTTTGTCCATATTTCTCAAAAAATTAGGAAAATAACAAACGAAAAAGCATCTGAAATATTTTAGTTTTCTGTTTTTGTCCATATTTCGCACCTAAATATAGAAAAAAAACAAAAAGAATCTGAAATATTTGAGTTTTCATTTTTTGTCTATAGTTCGCAACAAAATATCGAAAAAATAACAAGCAACTATCTGAAATATTTGAGTTTTCCGTTTTTGCCCATATTTCGGAACAAAATAACGCAAAAAAAAACAAAAAAGTATCTGAAATATTTGAGTTTTCTGTTTTTGTCGATATTTCGCACCTAAATAACTTAAAACACAAAAAGATTGTGAAATATTTGAGTTTTTTGTTTTTGTGCATATTTCGCAACAAAATAAGGAAAAAAACCAAAAAACTGTCTGAAATATTTGAGTTTTCTGTTTTTGTCCAAATTTCCCTACAAAATAACGAAAAAAAACAAAAAAATATCTGAAATATTTGAGTTTTCTACTTTTGTCCATATTTCTAACAAAATAAGGCAAAACACAAACAAAAAAGTATCCGAAATATTTTAGTTTTCTGTTTTTGTCCATATTTCAGAACAAAATGACGAAAACAAGAAAAAATATCTGAAATATTTTAGTTTTCTTTTTTTGCCCATATTACGCAATAATATAACGAAAAAAAAACAAAAAAGTATCTGAAATATTTGAGTTTTCTGTTTTTGTCCATATTTCTCAACAAAATTAGGAAAAAAACAAACAAAAAAGTATGTGAAATTTTTGAATTTTCTGTTTTTGTCCACATTTCGCAACTAAATATCGAAAAATATAAAAAGAATCTGAAATATTTGAGTTTCTGTTTTTGTCCGCATTTCGCAACAAAATTACGAAAAACAAGTATCTGAAATATATGAGTTTACTGGTTTTGTACATATTTCGCAACAAAATAACCTAAAAAAACAACAAATTCTTTGAAATATTTGAGTTTTCTTTCTTTGTCCCAACAAAATAACGAAAATGTAAATAAAAAAGTATCTGAAATATTTGAGTTTTCTACTTTTGTCCATATTTCGCAACAAGATAAGGAAAAAACACAAACAAAAAAGTATCCGAATTATTTTTGTTTTCTGTTTTTGTCCATATTTCGGAACAGAATAACGAAAAAAAAACAAAATAGTATCTGAAATATTTGAGTTTTCTGTTTTTGGCCATATTTCGCAACAAAATGTGGGAAAAAACAACAAATTCTCTGAAATATTTGAGTTTTTTTTTTCCATATTTCGCAATAACATAACAAAAAAAAACAAAGAAGTATCTGAAATATTTGAGTTTTCTACTTTTGTCCATATTTCTGAACAAAATTAGGAAAAAAACAAAAAAAAAAGCATCTGAAATATTTTAGTTATCTGTTTTTGTACATATTTCGCACCTAAATATCGAAAAAAACAAAAAGCATTTGAAATATTTGAGTTTTTTTTTGCCTATATTTCGCAACAAAATAACGAAAAGAAAACGACAATGTGTCTGAAATATTTTAGTTTGCTGTTTTTGTTCATATTTCTCAACAAAATAAGGAAAAAAACAAACAAAAAGTATCTGAAATATTTTAGTTTTCTGTTGTTGTCCAAATTTCGCAACAAATTAACGAAAAAAAAACAAAAAAGTATGTGAAATTTTTAAATTTTCTGTTTTTGTCCATATTTCGGAACAAAATAACGAAAAGAAAACAAAATAGTATCTGAAATAATTGAGTATTCTGTTTTTGGCCATAGTTCGCAACAAAATATGGGAAAAAACAACAAATTCTCTGAAATATTTGAGTTTTTTTTTCCATATTTCGCAATAAGATAACAAAAAAAAAAAAAAAAGTATCTGAAATATTTGAGTTTTCTACTTTTGTTCATATTTCGCGACAAAATTAGGTAAAAAACAAACAAAAAAGCATCTGAAATATTTTACTTTTCTGTTTTTGTCCATATTTTGGAACAAAATAACGAAAAAAAAACAAAAAATTATCTGAAATATTTGAGTTTTCTGTTTTTGTACATATTACCCAACAAAATAACGAAAAAAAAACAAAAAAATATCTGAAATATTTGAGTTTTTTTTTTTCAAATTTCGCAATAATATAACGAAAAAAAAATAAAAGAATATTTGAAATATTTGCGTTTTCTGCTTTTGTTCATATTTCTCAACAAAATAAGGAAAAAAAAAACAAAAGGTATCTGAAATATTTTAGTTTTCTGTTGTTGTCCAAATTTCGCAACAAATTAACGAAAAAAAAAACCAAAAAAAGTATCTGAAATTTTTGAATTTTCTGTTTTTGTCCATATTTCGCAACTAAATATCGAAAAAAATAAAAAGAATCTGAAATATTTCAGTTTCTGTTTTTGTCCGCATTTCGCAACAAAATAACAAAAAAAAAATAACAAATTCTTTGAAATATTTAAGTTATCTGTTTTTGTCCATATTTCGCAACAAAATAACGAAAAAATAAATAAAAAAGTATTTGAAATATTTGAGTTTTCTACTTTTGTTCATATTTCGCGACAAAATTAGGAAAAAAACAAACAAAAAAGCATCTGAAATATTTTAGTTTTCTGTTTTTGTCCATATTTCGGAACAAAATAACGAAAAAAAAACAAAAAATTATCTGAAATATTTTAGTTTTCTGTTTTTGTACATATTTCTCAACAAAATAACGAAAAAAAAACAAAAAAATATCTGAAATATTTGAGTTTTTTTTGTCCATATTTCGCAATAATATAACGAAAAAAAAAATAAAAAAGTATTTGAAATATTTGCGTTTTCTGCTTTTGTTCATATTTCTCAACAAAATAAGGAAAAAAACAAACAAAAAGTATCTGAAATATTTTAGTTTTCTGTTGTTGTCCAAATTTTGCAACAAATTAACGAAAAAAAACAAAAAAGTATGTGAAATTTTTGAATTTTCTGTTTTTGTCCATATTTCGCAACTAAATATCGAAAAATATAAAAAGAATCTGTAATATTTGAGTTTCTGTTTTTGTCCGAATTTCGCAACAAAATAACGAAAAACAAGTATCTGAAATATATGAGTTTACTGGTTTTGTCCATATTTCGAAACAAAATAACCTAAAAAACAACAAATTCTTTAAAATATTTTAGTTTTCTGTTTTTGTCCATATTTTGGAACAAAATAACGAAAAAAAAACAAAAAATTATCTGAAATATTTGAGTTTTCTGTTTTTGTACATATTACCCAACAAAATAACGAAAAAAAAACAAAACAATATCTGAAATATTTGAGTTTTTTTTGTCCATATTTCGCAATAATATAACGAAAAAAAAAATAAAAAAGTATTTGAAATATTTGCGTTTTCTGCTTTTGTTCATATTTCTCAACAAAATAAGGAAAAAAACAAACAAAAAGTATCTGAAATATTTTAGTTTTCTGTTGTTGTCCAAATTTTGCAACAAATTAACGAAAAAAAAACAAAAAAGTATGTGAAATTTTTGAATTTTCTGTTTTTGTCCATATTTCGCAACTAAATATCCAAAAATATAAAAAGAATCTGAAATATTTGAGTTTCTGTTTTTGTCCGCACAACAAAATAACGAAAAAAAAGTATCTGAAATATATGAGTTTACTGGATTTGTCCATATTTCGCAACAAAATAACGGAAAAAAACAACAAATTCTTTGAAATATTTGAGTTTTCTGTTTTTGTCCATATTTCCCAACAAAATAACGAAAAAAAAAACATAAAAGTATCTGAAATATTTGAGTTTTCTGTTTTTGTCCATATTTCGCAACAAAATAACGAAAAAAAAACGACAAAGTATCTGAAATATTTTAGTTTTCTGTTTTTGTCCATATTTCGCACCTAAATATAGAAAAAAAAACAAAAAGAATCTGAAATATTTGAGTTTTCATTTTTTGTCTATATTTCGCAACAAAATATCGAAAAAATAACAAGCAACTATCTGAAATATTTGAGTTTTCCGTTTTTGCCTATATTTCGGAACAAAATAACGTTTTTGTCGATATTTCACACCTAAATAACGATAAACACAAAAAGATTGTGAAATATTTGAGTTTTTTGTTTTTGTGCATATTTCGCAACAAAATAAGGAAAAAAACCAAAAAACTGTCTGAAATATTTCAGTTTTCTGTTTTTGTCCATATTTCCCAACAAAATAACGAAAAAAAACAAAAAAAATATCTGAAATATTTGAGTTTTTTTGTCCTTATTTCGCAATAATATAACGAAAAAAAAAACAAAAAAGTATTTGAAATATTTGAGTTTTCTGTTTTTGTCCATATTTCGCAACTAAACATCGAAAAAAACAAAAAGAATCTGAAACTATGAGTTATCTCTTTTTCTCCATATTTCGCAACAAAATAACGAAAAAAAACCAAAAATTATCTGAAATATTTGAGTTTTCTGTTTTTGTACATATTACCCAACAAAATAACGAAAAAAAAACAAAAAAATATCTGAAATATTTGAGTTTTTTTTGTCCATATTTCGCAATAATATAACGAAAAAAAAAATAAAAAAGTATTTGAAATATTTGCGTTTTCTGCTTTTGTTCATATTTCTCAACAAAATAAGGAAAAAAACAAACAAAAAGTTTCTGAAATATTTTAGTTTTCTGTTGTTGTCCAAATTTTGCAACAAATTAACGAAAAAAAAACAAAAAAGTATGTGAAATTTTTGAATTTTCTGGTTTTGTCCATATTTCGCAACTAAATATCGAAAAATATAAAAAGAATCTGAAATATTTGAGTTTCTGTTTTTGTCCGCATTTCGCAACAAAATAACTAAAAACAAGTATCTGAAATATATGAGTTTACTGGTTTTGTCCATATTTCGAAACAAAATAACCTAAAAAACAACAAATTCTTTAAAATATTTGAGTTTTCTGTTTTTGTCCATATTTTCCAACAAAATAACGAAAATATAAATAAAAAAGTATCTGAAATATTTGAGTTTTCTACTTTTGTCCATATTTCGCAACAAGATAAGGAAAAAACACAAACAAAAAAGTATCCGAAATATTTTTGTTTTCTGTTTTTGTCCATATTTCGGAACAAAATAACGAAAAAAAAACAAAATAGTATCTGAAATAATTGAGTTTTCTGTTTTTGGCCATATTTCGCAACAAAATATGGGAAAAACAACAAATTCTCTGAAATATTTGAGTTTTTTTTTCCATATTTCGCAATAACATAACAAAAAAAAACAAAGAAGTATCTGAAATATTTGAGTTTTCTACTTTTGTCCATATTTCTGAACAAAATTAGGAAAAACACAAACAAAAAAGCATCTGAAATATTTTAGTTATCTGTTTTTGTCCATATTTCGCACCTAAATATTGAAAAAAACAAAAAGCATTTGAAATATTTGAGTTTTTTTTTGCCTATATTTCGCAACAAAATAACGAAAAGAAAACGACAAAGTGTCTGAAATATTTTAGTTTGCTGTTTTTGTCCATATTTCGCAATAAAATTCAGCAAAAATTACAAGAATGTATCTGAAATATTTGAGTTTTCTGTTTTCGCCCACATTTCGCAAAAATTAACGGAAAAGAAACAAAAAACAATCTGAAATATTTGAGTTTTCTGTTTTTGTCCATATTTCGCAACTAAACATCGAAAAAAAACAAAAAGAATCTGAAATATTTGAGTTTTCTTTTTTTCTCCATATTTCGCAACAAAATAACGAAAAAAAACCAAAAAATATCTAAAATATTTGAGTTTTCTTCTTTTGTCCATATTTCTCAACAAAATAAGGAAAAAACAGTATCTGAAATATTTGAGTTTTCTGTTGTTGTCCATATTTCGCAACAAAATAACGAAAAAAAAAAAAAAAGTATGTGAAATTTTTGAATTTTCTGTTTTTGTCCATATTTCGCAACTAAATATCGAAAAAAATAAAAAGAATCTGACATATTTCAGTTTCTGTTTTTGTCCGCATTTCGCAACAAAATAACGAAAAAAAAAGTATCTGAAATATATGAGTTTACTGGTTTTGTCCATATTTCGCTACAAAATAACGAAAAAAGCAAAAAGAATCTGAAATATTGAGTTTTCTATTTTTATCCATATATTGCAACAAAATAACAAAAAAAAAATGATAAAGTATCTGAAATATTTTAGTTTTCATTTTTTGCTCATATTTCGCAACAAAATAACGAAAAAAACATAAAAGTATCTAAAATATTTGAGTTTCTGTTTTTGTCCGCATTTCTCAACAAAATAACGAAAAAAGAAGTATCTGAAATATTTGAGTTTACTGGTTTTGTCCATATTTCGCAACAAAATAACGGAGAGAAATAACAAATTCTTTGAAATATTTAAGTTTTATGTTTTCGTCCATATTTCCCAACAAAATAACGAAAAAATAAATAAAAAAGTATTTGAAATATTTGAGTTTTCTGCTTTTGTTCATATTTCTCAACAAAATAAGGAAAAAAACAAACAAATAGCATCTGAAGTATTTTAGTTTTCTGTTTTTGTCCACATTTCGCAACAAAATAACGAAAAAAAACAAAAAGAATTTGAAATATTGAGTTTTCTATTTTTCTCCATATTTTGAAACAAAATAACGAAAAAAAAATGATAAAGTATCTGAAATATTTTAGTTTTCATTTTTTGCTCATATTTCGCAACACAATAACGAAAAAAACATAAAAGTATCTACAATATTTGAGTTTCTGTTTTTGTCCGCATTTCTCAACAAAATAACGAAAAAAGAAGTATCTGAAATATTTGAGTTTACTGGTTTTGTCGCAACAAAATAACGGAATAACTGGTTTTGTCGCAACAAAATAACGGAAAAAAATAACAAATTCTTTGAAATATTTAAGTTTTCTGTTTTTGTCCATATTTCCCAACAAAATAACAAAAAAATAAATAAAAAAGTATTTGAAATATTTGAGTTTTCTACTTTTGTTCATATTTCGCGACAAAATTAGGAAAAAAACAAACAAAAAAGCATCTGAAATATTTTACTTTTCTGTTTTTGTCCATATTTTGGAACAAAATAACGAAAAAAACAAAAAATTATCTGAAATATTTGAGTTTCCTGTTTTTGTACATATTACCCAAGAATATAACGAAAAAAAAACAAAAAAATATCTGAAATATTTGAGTTTTTTTTGTCCATATTTCGCAATAATATAACAAAAAAATAAATAAAAAAGTATTTGAAATATTTGCGTTTTCTGCTTTTGTTCATATTTCTCAACAAAATAAGGAAAAAAACAAACAAAAAGTATCTGAAATATTTTAGTTTTCTGTTGTTGTCCAAATTTTGCAACAAATTAACGAAAAAAAACAAGAGAGTATGTGAAATTTTTGAATTTTATGTTTTTGTCCATATTTCGCAACTAAATATCGAAAAATATAAAAAGAATCTGAAATATTTGAGTTTCTGTTTTTGTCCGCATTTCGCAACAAAATAACGAAAAACAAGTATCTGAAATATATGAGTTTACTGGTTTTGTCCATATTTCGAAACAAAATTATTTTGTTCCGAAATATGGAGAAAAACAGAAAACAAAAATATTTCGGATACTTTTTTGAAAAAACAACAAATTCTCTGAAATATTTGAGTTTTTTTTTCCATATTTCGCAATAACATAACAAAAAAAACAAAAGAGTGTCAGAAATATTTGAGTTTTCTACTTTTGTCCATATTTCTGAACAAAATTAGGAAAAAAACAAACAAAAAAGCATCTAAAATATTTTAGTTATCTGTTTTTGTCCATATTTCGCACCTAAATACCGAAAAAAACAAAAAGCATTTGAAATATTTGAGTTTTTTTTTTGCCCATATTTCGCAACAAAATAACGAAAAGAAAACGACAAAGTGTCTGAAATATTTTAGTTTTCTGTTTTTGTCCATATTTCGCAATAAAATTACGCAAAAAATACAAGAAAGTATCTGAAATATTTGAGTTTTCTGTTTTTGCCCACATTGCGCAACAAAATAACGACAAAAAAAAAGAATCTGAAATATTTGAGTTTTCTGTTTTTGTCCATATTTCGCAACTAAACATCGAAAAAAAAACAAAAAGAATCTGAAATATTTGAGTTTTCTTTTTTGCTCCATATTTCGAAACAAAATAACGAAAAAAAACCAAAAAATATCGAAAATATTTAAGTTTTCTTCTTTTGTCCATATTTCTCAACAAAATAAGGAAAAAAACAAACAAAAAAGTATCTGAAATATTTGAGTTTTCTGTTGTTGTCCATATTTCGCAACAAAATAACGAAAAAAAAACAAAAAAGTATGTGAAATTTTTGAATTTTCTGTTTTTGTCCATATTTCGCAACTAAATATCGAAAAAAATTGAAAGAAACTGAAATATTTCAGTTTCTGTTTTTGTCCGCATTTCGCAACAAAATAACGAAAAAAAAAGTATCTGAAATATATGAGTTTACTGGTTTTGTCCATATTTCGCTACAAAATAACGAAAACAACAAAAAGAATCTGAAATATTGAGTTTTCTATTTTTATCCATATTTTGCAACAAAATAACGAAAAAAAAAAATAAAGTATCTGAAATATTTTAGTTTTCATTTTTTGCTCATATTTCGCAACAAAATAACGAAAAAAACATAAAAGTATCTAAAATATTTGAGTTTCTGTGTTTTTCCGCATTTCTCAACAAAATAACGAAAAAAGAAGTATCTGAAATATTTGAGTTTTCTGGTTTTGTCCATATTTCGCAACAAAATAACGGAAAGAAAGAACAAATTCTTTGAAATATTTAAGTTTTATGTTTTTGTCCATATTTCCCAACAAAATAACGAAAAAATAAATAAAAAAGTATTTGAAATATTTGAGTTTTCTGCTTTTGTTCATATTTCTCAACAAAATTAGGAAAAAAACAAACAAAAAAGTATCTGAAATATTTTAGTTTTCTGTTTTTGTCCACATTTCGCAACAAAATAACGAAAAAAAAACAAAAAGAATTTGAAATATTGAGTTTTCTATTTTTCTCCATATTTTGCAACAAAATAACGAAAAAAAAATGATAAAGTATCTGAAATATTTTAGTTTTCATTTTTTGCTCATATTTCGCAACAAAGTAACGATAAAAACATAAAAGTATCTAAAATATTTGAGTTTCTGGTTTTGTCCGCATTTCACAACGAAATAACGAAAAAAGAAGTATCTGAAATATTTGAGTTTACTGGTTTTGTCCATATTTCGCAACAAAATAACGGAAAAAAATAACAAATTCTTTGAAATATTTAAGTTTTCTGTTTTTGTCCATATTTCCCAACAAAATAACGAAAAAATAAATAAAAAAGTATTTGAAATATTTGAGTTTTCTACTTTTGTTCATATATCGCGACAAAATTAGGAAAAAACCAAACAAAAAAGCATCTGAAATATTTTAGTTTTCTGTTTTTGTCCATATTTTGGAACAAAATAACGACAAAAAACCAAAAAATTATATGAAATATTTGAGTTTTCTGTTTTTGTACATATTACCCAACAAAATCCATATTTCGCAATAATATAACAAAAAAAAAAATAAAAGAGTATTTGAAATATTTGCGTTTTCTGCTTTTGTTCATATTTCTCAACAAAATAAGGAAAAAAACAAACAAAAAGTATCTGAAATATTTTAGTTTTCTGTTTTTGTCCACATTTCGCAACAAAATTATGAAAAAAACAAAAAGAATCTGAAATATTGAGTTTTCTATTTTTCTTCATATTTTGCAACAAAATAACGAAAAAAAATGATAAAGTATCTGAAATATATTAGTTTTCATTTTTTGCTCATATTTCGCAACAAAATAACGAAAAAAACATAAAAGTATCTAAAATATTTGAGTTTCTGTTTTTGTCCGTATTTCTCAACAAAATAACGAATAAAGAAGTATCTGAAATATTTGAGTTTACTGGTTTTGTCCATATTTCGCAATAAAATAACGCAAAATAACAACAAGTAATTTGAAGTAGTTGAGTTTACTGGTTTTGTCCATATTTCGCAACAAAATAACAGAAAAAAACAACAAATTCTTTGAAATATTTCAGTTTTCTGTTTTTCTGTCCATATTTCCCGACAAAATAACAAAAAAAACATAAAAGTATCTAAAATATTTGAGTTTCTGTTTTTGTCCGCATTTCCCAACAAAATAACGAAAAAAAAAGTATCTGAAATATTTGAGTTTACTGGTTTTGTCCATATTTCGCAACAAAATAACGCAAAATAACAACAAGTACTTTGAAATATTTGAGTTTTCTGTTTTTGTCCATATTTCCCGGCAAAATAACGAAAAAAAACAAAAAAGTATCTCAAATATTTGGATTTTCTACTTTTGTCTATATTTCTCAACTAAATTAGGAAAAAAACAAACAAAAAACATCTGAAATATTATAGTTATCTGTTTTTGTCCATATTTTGTACCTAAATATCGAAAAAAACAAAAAGCATTTGAAATATTTGAGTTTTTTTTTTTCCATATTTCGCAACAAAATAACGAAAAAAAACGACAAAGTATCTGAAATATTTGAGTTTTCAAATATTTTTGTCTATATTTCGCAACAAAATATCGAAAAAATAACTAGAAAGTATCTGAAATATTTGAGTTTTCCGTTTTTGCCCATATTTCAGAACAAAATAACGAAAAAAAAAAAAAATATCTGAAATATTTGAGTTTTTTATTGTCCATATTTCGCAATAATATAACGAAAAAAAAATAAAAAAGTATTTGAAATATTTGAGTTTTCTGCTTTTTTTCATATTTCTCAAAAAATAAGGAAAAAAACAAACAAAAACTATCTGAAATACTTTAGTTTTCTGTTTTTGTCCACATTTCGCAACAAAATAACGAAAAAAACAAAAAGTATCTGAAATATTGAGTTTTCTATTTTTCTCCATATTTTGCAACAAAATAACGAAAAAAAATGAAAAAGTATCTGAAATATTTTAGTTTTCATTTTTTGCTCATATTTCGCAACAAAATAACGAAAAAACATAAAAGTAACTAAAATATTTGAGTTTCTGTTTTTGTCCGCATTTCGCAACAAAATAACGGAATAAAACAACAAATTCTTTGAAATATTTGAGTTTTCTGTTTTTGTCCATATTTCCCGACAAAATAACGAAAAAAAACAAAAAAGTATCTGAAATATTTGAGTTTTCTACTTTTGTCCATATTTCTCAAGAAAATTAGGAAAAAAATAAACAAAAAACATCTGAAATATTTTTGTTTTCTGTTTTTGTCCATATTTCGGAACAAACTAACGAAAAAAAAACAAAATAGTATCTGAAATATCTGAGGTTTCTACTTTGGTCCATATTTCTCAACAAAATTAGGAAAAAATCAAACAAAAAAGCATCTGAAATATTTTAGTTATCTGTTTTTGTCCATATTTCGCACCTAAATATCGAAAAAAACAAAAAGCATTCGAAATATTTGAGTTTTTTTTTTGCCCATATTTCGCAACAAAATAACGAAAAAAAATGACAAAGTATCTGATATATTTGAGTTTTCACATATTTTTGTCTATATTTCGCAACAAAATATTGAAAAAATAACTAGAAAGTATCTGATATATTTGAGTTTTCCGTTTTTGTCCATATTTCGCAACAAAATAACGAAAAAAAACAAAAAACTGTATGTAATATTTTAGTGTTCTGTTTTTGTCCGTATTTCCCAACAAAATAACGAAAAAAAATTAAAAAAAATATCTGAAATATTTGGGTTTTTTTGCCAATATTTCGCAATAATATAACGAAAAAAAAAACAAAAAAGTATTTGAAATATGTGAGTTTTCTGCTTTTGTCCATATTTCTCAACAAAATAAGGGAAAAAACAAAGAAAAAGTATCTGAAATATTTTAGTTTTCTGTTTTAGTCCACATATCGCAACAAAATAACGAAAAAAAAAACCAACTATCTGAAATATTTGAGTTTTCTGTTTTTGTCCATTTTCGCAACTAAACTCGGATAATAGAAAAAGAATTTGAAATATTGATTTTTCTGTTTTTCTCCATATTTCGCAACAAAATAACGAAAAAAAATCGAAAAAGTATCTGAAATATTTTAGTTTTCATTTTTTGCGCATTTTCTGCTAAAAATAACGAAAAAAACATAAAAGTATCTAAAATATTTGAGCTTTCTGTTTTTGTCCATATGTCGAAACAAAAAACGAAAAAAAAAGTATCTGAAATATTTGAGTTTTCTGGTTTTGTCCATATTACGCAACAAAATAACGGAAAAAAATGACAAATTCTCTGAAATATTTGAGTTTTCTGTTTTTGTCCATATTTCCCAACAAAATAACGAAAAAAACATAAAAGTATCTAAAATATTTGAGTTTCTGTTTTTGTCCGCATTCCCAACAAAATAACGAAAAAAAAAGTATCTGAAATATTTGAGTTTACTGGTTTTGTCCATATTTCGCAACAAAATAACGCAAAATAACAACAAGTACTTTGAAATATTTGAGTTTTCTGTTTTTGTCCATATTTTGTACCTAAATATCGAAAAAAACAAAAAGCATTTGAAATATTTGAGTTTTTTTTTCCCATATTTTGCAACAAAATAACGAAAAAAAAAAACGACAAAGTATCTGAAATATTTGAGTTTTCAAATATTTTTGTCTATATTTCGCAACAAAATATCGAAAAAATAACTAGAAAGTATCTGAAATATTTGAGTTTTCCGTTTTTGCCCATATTTCGGAACAAAATAACGAAAAAAAAAAAATATCTGAAATATTTGAGTTTCTGTTTTTGTTGATATTTCACACCTAAATTACGAAAAAACAAAAAGAATCTGAAATATTTGAGTTTTTTGTTTTTGTCCATATTTCGCAACAAAATAACGAAAAAAACAAAAAACCGTCTGTAATATTTGAGTTTTCTGTTTTTGTCAATATTTCCCAACAAAATAACGAAAAAAAACCACAAAGTATCTGAAATATTTTAGTTTTCTATTTTTGTCCATATTACGCAATAAAATTACGCAAAAATTACAAGAAAGTATCTGAAATATTTGAGTTTTCTGTTTTTGCCGACATTTCGCAACAAAATAACGAAAAAAAAAAAAAACTATCTCAAATATATGAGTTTTCTGTTTTTGTCCATATTTCGCAACTAAACATCGAAAAAAAAACAAAAAGAATCTGAAATATTTGAGTTTTCTTTTTTTTCTCCATATTTCGCAACAAAATAACGAAAAAAAACAAAAAAATAACTAAAATATTTAAGTTTTCTACCTTTGTCCATATTTCTCAACAAAATAAGGAAAAAACAAACAAAAAAGTATCTGAAATATTTTAGTTTTCTGTTGTTGTCGATATTTCGCAACAAACTGACGGACAAAAAACAAAAAAGTATGTGAAATTTTTGAATTTTCTGTTTTTGTTCATATTTCGCAACAAAATATCGAAAAAAATAAAAGGAATATGATTTCGCAACAAAATAACGAAAAAAAAAACGAAAAAAAAAGTATCTGAAATATATGAGTTTACTGGTTTTATCCATATTTCGCAACAAAATAACAGAAAAAACAACAAATTCTTTGAAATATTTAAGTTTTCTGTTTTTGTCCATATTTCCCAACAAAATAACGAAAAAATAAATAAAAAAGTATCTGAAATATTTGAGTTTTCTACTTTTGTCCATATTTCGCGACAAAATTAGGAAAAACACAAACAAAAAAGCATTTGAAATATTTTAGTTTTCTGTTTTTGTCCATATTTCGGAACAAAATAACGAAAAAAAAACAAAAAAGTATCTGAAATATTTGAGTTTTCTGTTTTTGAACAATTTCCCAACAAAATAACGAAAAACAAAACAAAAAAATATCTGAAATATTTGAGTTTTTTATTGTCCATATTTCGCAATAATATAACGAAAAAAAAATAAAAAAGTATTTAAAATATTTGAGTTTTCTGCTTTTTTTCATATTTCTCAACAAAATAAGGAAAAAAACAAACAAAAACTATCTGAAATACTTTAGTTTTCTGTTTTTGTCCACATTTCGCAACAAAATAACGAAAAAAAACAAAAAGAATCTGAAATATTGAGTTTTCTATTTTTCTCCATATTTTGCAACGAAATAACGAAAAAAAATGAAAAAGTATCTGAAATATTTTAGTTTTCATTTTTTGCTCATATTTCGCAACAAAATAACGAAAAAACATAAAAGTAACTAAAATATTTGAGTTTCTGTTTTTGTCCGCATTTCGCAACAAAATAACGGAAAAAAACAACAAATTCTTTGAAATATTTGAGTTTTCTGTTTTTGTCCATATTTCCCGACAAAATAACGAAAAAAAACAAAAAAGTATCTGAAATATTTGAGTTTTCTACTTTTGTCCATATTTCTCAAGAAATAGGAAAAAATAAACAAAAAACATCTGAAATATTTTTGTTTTCTGTTTTTGTCCATATTTCGGAACAAACTAACGAAAAAAAAACAAAATAGTATCTGAAATATCTGAGGTTTCTACTTTGGTCCATATTTCTCAACAAAATTAGGAAAAAAACAAACAAAAAAGCATCTGAAATATTTTAGTTATCTGTTTTTGTCCATATTTCGCACCTAAATATCGAAAAAAACAAAAAGCATTCGAAATATTTGAGTTTTTTTTTTGCCCATATTTCGCAACAAAATAACGAAAAAAAATGACAAAGTATCTGATATATTTGAGTTTTCACATATTTTTGTCTATATTTCGCAACAAAATATTGAAAAAATAACTAGAAAGTATCTGATATATTTGAGTTTTCCGTTTTTGTCCATATTTCGCAACAAAATAACGAAAAAAAACAAAAAACTGTATGTAATATTTTAGTGTTCTGTTTTTGTCCATATTTCCCAACAAAATAACGAAAAAAAATAAAAAAAAATATCAGAAATATTTGGGTTTTTTTGCCAATATTTCGCAATAATATAACGAAAAAAAAACAAAAAAGTATTTGAAATATGTGAGTTTTCTGCTTTTGTCCATATTTCTCAACAAAATAAGGGAAAAAACAAAGAAAAAGTATCTGAAATATTTTAGTTTTCTGTTTTAGTCCACATATCGCAACAAAATAACGAAAAAGAAAACCAACTATCTGAAATATTTGAGTTTTCTGTTTTTGTCCATTTTCGCAACTAAACATCGGAAAATAGAAAAAGAATTTTAAATATTGATTTTTCGGTTTTTCTCCATATTTCGCAACAAAATAACGAAAAAAAATCGAAAAAGTATCTGAAATATTTTAGTTTTCATTTTTTGCGCATATTCTGCTAAAAATAACGAAAAAAACATAAAAGTATCTAAAATATTTGAGCTTTCTGTTTTTGTCCATATGTCGAAACAAAAAACGAAAAAAAAAGTATCTGAAATATTTGAGTTTTCTGGTTTTGTCCATATTACGCAACAAGATAACGGAAAAAAATGACAAATTCTCTGAAATATTTGAGTTTTCTGTTTTTGTCCATATTTCCCAAGAAAATAACCAAAAAAAAAAAATATCTGAAATATTTGAGTTTTCTACCTTGGCCATATTTCGCAACAAAATAAGGAAAAAAAAACAAACAAAAAAGAATCTTAAATATTTTAGTTTTCTGTTTTTGTCCATATTTCGCAACAAAATAACGAAAAAAAAAAAGTATCTGAAATATTTGTGTTTTCTGGTTTTGTCCATATTTCGGAAAAAATAACGGAAAAAAAAACAAAAAAGTAACTGAAATCTTTGAGATTTCTGTTTTTGTCCATATTTCGCAACTAAATATCGAGAAAAACAAAAAGAATCTGAAATATTTGATTTTTTTTGCCCATATTTCGCAACAAAATAATGAAAAAAAACAAAAAAGTATTTGAAATATGTGAGTTTTCTGCTTTTGCCCATATTTCTCAACAAAATAAGGGAAAAAACAAAGAAAAAGTATCTGTAATATTTTAGTTTTCTGTTTTAGTCCACATTTCGCAACAAAATAACGAAAAAAAAACAACATACTCTCTGAAATATTTGATTTTTCTCGTTTTGTCCATTTTCGCAACTAAACATTGGAAAAAAGAAAAAGAATCTGAAATATTGAGTTTTCTGTTTTTCTCCATATTTGGCAACAAAATAACGAAAAAAAAACGAAAAAGTATCTGAAATATTTTAGTCTTCATTTTTTGCGCATATTCTGCCAAAAAATAACGAAAAAAACATAAAAGTATCTAAAATATTTGAGCTTTTGAGTTTTCCGTTTTTGTCCATATTTCGGAACAACATAACGAAAAAAAAACAAAAAAGTATCTGAAATATTTTAGTTTTCTGAGTTTGTAGATATTTCGCAACTAAACATCGAAACAAACAAAAAGAATCTGAAATATTTGAGTTTTCTGTTTTTGCCCATATTACGCAAAAAATAACGAAAAAAAACGACAAAGTATCTGATATATTTTAGTTTTCTGTTTTTGTCCATATTTCCCAACAAAATTACGAAACAAAAATTCTCTGAAATATTTGAGTTTTCTGTTTTTGTCCATATTTCGCAACTAAATATCGAAAAAAACAAAAGGAATCTGAAATATTTGAGATTTCTGTTTTTGTCCATATTTCGAACCAAAATAACGAAAAAAAGGAAAATGGATCTCAAATATTTGAGTTCTCATTTTTTAACCAAATTTCGCAACAAATTAACGAAAAAAAAACATAAAAGTATCTGAAATATTTGAGCTTTCTGTTTTTGTCCATATTTCGCAACAAAATAACGAAAAAAAGTATCTGATATATTTGAGTTTTCTGGTTTTGTCCATATTTCGCAACAAAATAACGGAAAAAAACAACAAATTCTCTGAAATAAATGAGTTTTCTGTTTTTGTCCATATTTCGCAACAAAATAACGAAAAAAAAACGAAAGAGTATCTGAAATATTTTAGTTTTAATGTTTTACCCATATTTCGCAAAAAAATAACGAAAAAAAACGAAAAAGTATCTGAAATATTTTAGTTTTCATTTTTTGCCCATATTTCGCAACAAAATAACGAAAACAAACAAAAAAGTATCTGAATTATTTGAGCTTTCTTTTTTGTCCATATTTCGTAACAAAATAACAAAAAAAATGTATCTGAAATATTTCAGTTTTCTGGTTTTGTCCATATTTCCCAACAAAATTACGAAAAAAAACCAAAAAAATATCTGAAATATTTGAGTTTTCTACTTTTGTCCACATTTCTCAACAAAATAAGGAAAAAAACAAAAACAAAAGTATCTGAAATATTTTAGTTTTCTGTTTTTGTCCATTTTTCGCAACTAAATATCGAAAAAAACAAAATGAATCTTAATTATTTGATTTTTCTGTTTTTGTCCATATTTCGCAACAAAATAACGAAAGAAAACCGACAAAATATCTGGAATATTTTAGTTTGCTGTTTTGCCATATTTTGCAACAAAATAACGAAAAAACAAAAAAATATCAGGAAAAACAAAAAAGTATCTGAAATATTTAATTTTGCTGTTTTTGTGCATATTTCGCAACTAAATAACGAGAAAACAAAAAGAATATAAAATATTTGAGTTTTCTGTTTTTGTCCATTATTTGCAACAAAATAACGCAAAAAAAAACAAAAAAGTATCAGAAAAAACAAAAAAGTATCTGAAATATTTAATTTTACTGTTTTTGTGCATATGTCGCAACAAAATAATAAAAAAAGCATCTGAAATATATGAGTTTTCTGTTTTTGTCCATATATCGCAACTAAATATTTAGTTTTCCCTGTTTTTTCCATATTTCGCAACAAAATAACGAAAAGAAACGAAAGAGTATCTGAAATATTTTAGTTTTAATTTTTTGCCCATATTTCGCAACAAAATAACGAAAAAAACGAAAAAGTATCTGAAATATTTGAGCTTTCTGGTTTTGTCCATATTTAGTCTATACTTCGCAACAAAATAACGAAAAAAAAAGTATCTGAATTATTTGAGTTTTCTGCTTTTGTCCATATTTCGCAACAAAATAACGAAAAAAAACAAAAAAGTATCTGAAATATTTGAGCTTTCTGGTTTTGTCCATATTTCGCAACAAAATAACGAAAAAAAAAAATCCGAAATATTTGAGTTTTCTGTTTTTCGCCATATTTCGAATCAAAATAACGAAAAAAAAGGAAAAAGTATCTCAAATATTTGAGTTTTCATTTTTTAACCATATTTCTCAACAAATTAACGAAAAAAAACATAAAAGTATCTGAAATATTTCAGCTTTCTGTTTTTGTCTATATTTCGCAACAAAATAACGGAAAAAAGTATCTGATATATTTGAGTTTTCTGGTTTTGTCCATATTTTGCAACAAAATAACGGAAAAAAACAACAAAATCTCTGAAATATATGAGTTTTCTGTTTTTGTCCATATTTCGCAACTAAATATTGAGTTTTCTGTGTTTTTTCCATATTACGCAACAAAATAACGAAAAAAACATAAAAGTATCTGATATATTTGAGTTTTCTAGTTTTGTCCATATTTCGCAACAAAATAACGGAAAAAAACAACAAATTCTCTGAAATATATGACTTTTCTGTTTTTGTCCATATTTCGCAACAAAATAACGAAAAAAAACGAAAGAGTATCTGAAATATTTTAGTTTTAATGTTTTGCCCATAGTCCGCAACAAAATAACGAAAAAAACGAAAAAGTATCTGAAAAATTTTAGTTTTGATTTTTTTCCCATATTTCGCAACAAAATAACGAAAAAAAACATAAAAGTATCTGAAATATTTGAGCTTTCTGTTGTTGTCCATATTTCGCAACAAAATAACGGAAAAAAACAACAAATTCTCTGAAATATTTAATTTTACTGTTTTTGTGCATATTGCGCAACAAAATAACGAAAAAAAACAATATGAAATATTTGAGTTTTTGTTTTGGTTCATATTGCACAACAAAATAACGAAAAAACTACAAAAAAGCATCTGAAATATATGAGTTTTCTGTTTTTGTCCATATTTCGCAACTAAATATTGAGTTTTCTGTGTTTTTTCCATATTTCGCTACAAAATAACGAAAAGAAACGAAAGAGTATCCGAAATATTTTAGTTTTAATTTTTTGCCCATATTTCGCAACAAAATAACGAAAAAAACGGAAAAGTCAAATATATTAGTTCTCATTTTTAGCCCATATTTCGCAACAAAATAACGAAAGAAAACATAAAAGTATCTGAATTATTTGATCTTTTTTGTCCATATTTCTTAACAAATAACGAAAACAAAGTATCAGAAATATTTCAGTTTTCTGGTTTTGTCCATATTTCGCAATAAAATAACGAAAAAAAAACAAAAAAATATCTGAAATATTTGAGTTTTCTATTTTTGTACATATTTCACAACAAAATAAGGACAAAACCAACAAAAAAGTATCTGAAATATTTTAGTTTTCTGTTTTTGTACATATTCGCAACAAATAAGGAAAAAAAAGTATCAGAAATATTTGAGTTTTCTGCTTTTGTCTATATTTCGCAACAAAATAACGAAAAAAACAAAAAAGTAACTGAAATATTTGAGCTTTCTGGTTTTGTTCATATTTCGAACCAAAATAACGAAAAAAAAGGTAAATGTATCTCCAATATTTGAGTTTTCATTTTTTAACCATATTTCGCAACAAATTAACGAAAAAAAAACATAAAAGTATCTGATATATTTGAGTTTTCTAGTTTTGTCCATATTTCGCAACAAAATAACGGAAAAAAACAACAAATTCTCTGAAATATATGACTTTTCTGTTTTTGTCCATATTTCGCAACAAAATAACGAAAAAAAACGAAAGAGTATCTGAAATATTTTAGTTTTAATGTTTTGCCCATAGTCCGCAACAAAATAACGAAAAAAAACAAAATGTATCTTAAATATTTGAGCTTTCTGGTTTTGTCCATATTTCGCAACAAAATAACGAAAAAAAACAAAAAACTGTCTGAAATATTTGAGTTTTCTGTTTTTGTCCATATTTCGCAAGTAAATATCGAAAAAAACCAAAAAAATTTGAAATATTTGAGTTTTCCGTTTTTCTCCATATTTGGAACCAAAATAACGAAAAAAAAAGGAAAAAGTATCTCAAATATTTGAGTTTTCATTTTTTAACCATATTTCCCAACAAATTAACGAAAAAAAACATAAAAGTATTTGATATATTTGAGCTTTCTGTTTTTGTCCATATTTCGCAACAAAATAACGAAAAAAAAGTATCTGATATCTTTGAGTTTGCTGGTTTTGTCCATATTTCGCAACACAAAAAACAAATTCTCTAAAATATATGATTTTTCTGTTTTTGTCCATATTTCGCAAATAAATATTGAGTTTTCTGTGTTTTTTCCATATTTCGCAACAAACTAACGGGAAAAAAGAAAGAGTATCTAAAATATTTTAGTTTTAATTTTTTGCCCATATTTCGCAACAAAATAACGAAAAAAAAACGAAAAAGTATCTCAAATATATTAGTTTTCATTTTTTGCCCATATTTCGTAACAAAATAATGAAAAAAAACATAAAAGTATCTGAATTATTTGAGCTTTCTTTTTTGTCCATATTTCATAACTAAATAACGAAAAAAACATATCTGAAATATTTCAGTTTTCTGGTTTTGTCCATATTTCCCAACAAAATAACGAAAAAAAACAAAGAAATATCTGAAATATTTTAGTTTTCTGTTTTTGTCCATATTTCGAACTAAATATCGAAAAACAACCAAAAAAATCTGAATTATTTGAGTTTTCTGTTTTTGTCCATATTTCCCAACAAAATAACGAAAAAAAACCAAAAAAATATCTGAAATATTTGAGTTTTCTACTTTTATCCATATTTCTCAAGAAAAGAAGGACAAAAACAAAAATAAAAGTATCTGAAATATTTTAGTTTTCTGTTTTTGTCCATATTTCGCAACTAAATATCGAAAAAAACAAAAAGAATCTGAATTATTTGAGTTTTCTGTTTTTGTCCATATTTCCCAACAAAATAACGAAAAAAAACAAAGAAATATCTGAAATATTTTAGTTTTCTGTTTTTGTCCATATTCCGCAACTAAATATCGAAAAAAAACAAAAAAAATCTGAATTATTCGAGTTTTCTGTTTTTGTCCATATTTCGCAACAAAATAACGAAAAAAAAACGACAAAGTTTCTGAAATATTTTAGTTTTCTGTTTTGTCCATATTTTGCAACAAAATAACGAAAAAAACAAAAAAATATCAGAAAAACCAAAAAAATATATAAATTTAATATATCTGAAATTTTTAATTTTACTGTTTTTGTGCATATTTCGTAACTAAATAACGAGAAAACAAAAAGAATATAAAATATTTGAGTTTTCTGTTTTTGTCCATATTTCGCAACAAAATAACGCAAAAAACAAAAAAATATCAGAAAAAACAAAAAAGTATCTGAAATATTTAATTTTACTGTTTTTGTGCATACTGCGCAACTAAATAACGAAAAACAAAAATATAATTAAATATCTGAGTTTTTGTTTTGGTTCATATTGCACAACAAAATAACGAAAAAAAACAAACAATTATCTGAAATAATTCAATTTTCTGGGTTTGTCCATATTTTTCAACAAAATAAGGAACAAAAAAAAATTCTGAAATAGTTGAGTTTTCTGTTTTTCTCCATATTTCGCAACAAAATAAAGAAAAAAAAAAAAAAGTTCTAAAATATTTGAATTTTCTATTTTTGTCCATATGTGGCACTAAAATAATAAAAAAAGCATCTTAAATATAAGCGTTTTCTGTATTTGTCCATATTTCGCAACTAAATATTGAGTTTTCTGTGTTTTTTCCATATTTCGCAACAAAATAACGAAAAAAAACAACAAATTTTCTGAAATATTTGAGTTTTCTGTTTTTGTCCATATTTCCCAACAAAATAACGAAAAAAAACAAAAAAGTATCTGAAATATTTTAGTATTCTGTTTTTGTCCATATTTCGCAACTAAATATCGAAAAAAACAAAAAGAGTCTGAATTATTTGAGTTTTCTGTTTTTGTCCATATTTCGCAACAAAATAACGAAAAAAACACAAAAGTATCTGAAATATTTTAGTTTTCTGTTTTTGTCCATATTTCGCAACTAAATATCGAAAAAAACAAAAAGAATCTGAATTATTTGAGTTTCCTGTTTTTGTCCATATTTCGCAACAAAATAACGAAAAAAAAGTATCTGAAATATTTCAGTTTTCTGATTTTTTGTCCATATTTCGCAACAAAATAACGGAAAAAAACAACAAATTCTCTGAAATATTTGAGTTTTAATTTTTTGTCCATATTTCGCAACAACATAAAGAAAAAAAAACGAAAAAGTATCTCAAATATTTTAGTTTTCATTTTTTGCCCATATTTCGCAAAAAAATAACGAAAAAAAAAACATAAAAGTATCTGAATTATTTGATCTTTCTTTTTTGTCCATATTTCATAACAAAATAACGAAAAAAAAGTATCTGAAATATTTCAGTTTTCTGGTTTTGTCCATATTTCGCAACAAAATAAAGGAAAAAAACAACAAATTCTCTGAAATATTTGAGTTTTAATTTTTTGTCCATATTTCGCAACAACATAAAGAAAAAAAACGAAAGAGTATCTGAAATATTTTAGTTTTAATTTTTTGCCCATATTTCGCAACAAAATAACAAAAAAAAACAAAAAAACTGTCTGAAATATTTGAGTTTTCTGTTTTTATCCATATTTCGAACCAAAATAACGAAAAAAAAAGTATCTGATATATTTAAGTTTTATGGTTTTGTCCATATTTCCAAACAAAATAAAGGAAAAAAAAACAACAAATTCTCTGAAATATTTGAGTTTTCAACAAAATAACGAAAAAAAAACAAACAAGTATCTGAAATATTTTAGTTTTCTGTTTTTGTCCATATTTCGCAACTAAATATCGAAAAAAACAAAAAGAATCTGACTTATTTGAGTTTTCTGTTTTTGTCCATATTTCCCAACAAAATAGCAAAAAAAACAAAGAAATATCTGAAATATTTTAGTTTTCTGTTTTTGTCCATATTCCGCAACTAAATATCGAAAAAAAAACAAAAAAAATCTGAATTATTTGAGTTTTCTGTTTTTGTCCATATTTCGCCACAAAATAACGCAAAACACCAAAAAAATATCAGAAAAAACAAAAAAGTATCTGAAATATTTAATTTTCCTGTTTTTGTGCAGGAAAATAACGAAAAAACAAAAAGAATATGAAATATTTGAGTTTTTGTTTTGGTTCATATTGCACAAAAAAATAATGAAAAAAAAACAAACAATTATCTGAAATAATTGAATTTTCTGGGTTTATCCATATTTTGAAACAAAATAAGGAACAAAAAAAAAATTCTGAAATATTTGGGTTTTCTCTTTTTCTCCATATTTCGCAACAAAATAACGAAAAAAAAAAAACAAAAAAGTTCTGAAATATTTGAATTTTCTATTTTTGTCCATATGTGGCAACAAAATAATAAAAAAAAACGTTTCTTAAATATATGCGTTTTCTGTATTTGTCCATATTTCGCAACTAAATATTGAGTTTTCTGTGTTTTTTCCATATTTGGCAACAAAATAACGGAAAAAAACAACAAATTCTCTGAAATATTTGAGTTTTCTGTTTTTGTCCATATTTCCCAACAAAATAACGAAAAAAAACAAAAAAGTATCTGAAATATTTTAGTTTTCTGTTTTTGTCCATATTTTGCAACTAAATATCGAAAAAAACAAAAAGAATCTGAATTATTTGAGTTTTCTGTTTTTGTCCATATTTCGCAACAAAATAACGAAAAAAACAAAAAGTATCTGAAGTATTTTAATTTTCTGTTTTTGTCCATATTTCGCAACAAAATAACGAAAAAAAAAACAAAAAAGTATCTGAAAAATTGAGTATTCTGGTTTTGTCTATATTTCGCAACAAAATAACGAAAAAAACATAAAAGGATCTGAAATATTTGAGGTTTCTGTTTTGCCCATATTTCGCAACAAAAAACAAAAAAAACGTATTTGAAATATTTGAGTTTTGTGGTTCTGTCAATATTTCGCAACAAAATAACTAAAAACAACATAAAAGCATCTGAAATATTTGAGCTTTCTGTTTTTGTTCATTTTTCTCAACAAAATAAGGAAAAAAACAAACAAAAAGTATCTGAAATATTTTAGTTTTCTGTTTTTGTCCATATTTTGCAACAATATAACGAAAAAAAAAACAAAAAAGTATGTGAAATTTTTGAATTTTCTGTTTTTGTCCATATTTCGCAACTAAATATCGAAGAAAATAAAAAGACTCTGAAACATTTGAGTTTTCTGTTTTTGTCCGTATTTCGCAACAGAATAACGAAAAAAAAAGTATCTGAAATATTAGAGTTTTCTGGTTTTGTCCATATTTCCCAACAAAATAACACAAAAAAACAACAAATTCTTTGAAATATTTGAGTTTTCTGTTTTTTTTCCGTATTTTGCAACAAAATAAAATAAAAAAAGTATCTGAAATATTTGAGTTGTCTTTTTTTGTCCATATTTCCCAACAAAAGAGCGAAAAAAAAACAAAAAAGTATCTGAAATATTTTAGTTTTCTGTTTTTGTCCATATTTCCCAACAAAATAACGAAAAAAAAACAAAAAAATATCTGAAATATTTGAGTCTTCTACTTTTGTCCATATTTCTCAACAAAATAAGGAAAAAAAAAAAAAAGTATCTGAAATATTTGAGTTTTCTACTTTTGTTCATATTTCGCGACAAAATTAGGAAAAAAACAAACAAAAAAGCATCTGAAATATTTTATTTTTCTGTTTTTGTCCATATTTTGGAACAAAATAACGAAAAAAAAAACAAAAAATTATCTGAAATATTTGAGTTTTCTGTTTTTGTACATATTACCCAACAAAATAACGAAAAAAAAACAAAAAAATATCTGAAATATTTGAGTTTTTTTTTCAAATTTCGCAATAATAAAACGAAAAAAAAATAAAAAAATATTTGAAATATTTGCGTTTTCTGCTTTTGTTCATATTTCTCAACAAAATAAGGAAAAAAAAAAACAAAAAGTATCTGAAATATTTTAGTTTTCTGTTGTTGTCCAAATTTCGCAACAAATTAACGAAAAAAAAAACAAAAAAGTATGTGAAATTTTTGAATTTTCTGTTTTTGTCCATATTTCGCAACTAAATATCGAAAAATATAAAAAGAATCTGAAATATTTGAGTTTCTGTTTTTGTCCGCATTTCGCAACAGAATAACGAAAAACAAGTATCTGAAATATATGAGTTTACTGGTTTTGTCCATATTTCGAAACAGAATAACCTAAAAAAACAACAAATTCTTTGAAATATTTGAGTTTTCTGTTTTTGTCCATATTTCCAAACAAAATAACGAAAATATAAATAAAAAAGTATCTGAAATATTTGAGTTTTCTACTTTTGTCCATATTTCGCAACAAGATAAGGAAAAAACACAAACAAAAAAGTATCCGAAATATTTTTGTTTTCTGTGTTTGTCCATATTTCGGAAAAAAATAACGAAAAAAAAAACAAAATATTATCTGAAATAATTGAGTTTTCTGTTTTTGGCCATACTTCGCAACAAAATATGCGAAAAAACAACAAATTCTCTGAAATATTTGATTTTTTTTTTCCATATTTCGCAATAACATAACAAAAAAAACAAAAAAGTATCTGAAATATTTGAGTTTTCTACTTTTGTCCATATTTCTGAACAAAATTAGGAAAAAATAAACAAAAAAGCATCTGAAATATTTTAGTTATCTGTTTTTGTCCATATTTCGCACCTAAATATCGAAAAAAACAAAAAGCATTTGAAATATTTGAGTTTCTTTTTGCCCATATTTTGCAACAAAATAACGAAAATAAAACGACAAAGTGTCTGAAATATTTTAGTTTTCTGTTTTTGTCAATATTTCGCAATAAAATTACGCAAAAATTACAAGAAAGTATCTGAAATATTTGAGTTTTCTGATTTTGCCCACATTGCGCAACAAAATAACGACAAAAAAAATACAATCTGAAATATTTGAGTTTTCTGTTTTTGTCCATATTTCGCAACTAAACATCGAAAAAAAAACAAAAAGAATCTGAAATATTTGAGTTTTCTTTTTTTCTCCATATTTTGCAACAAAATAACGAAAAAAACCAAAAAATATCTAAAATATTTGAGTTTTCTTCTTTTGTCCATATTTCTCAACAAAATAAGGAAAAAAACAAACAAAAAAGTATCTGAAATATTTGGGTTTTCTGTTGCTGTCCATATTTCGCAACAAAATAACGAAAAAAAAACAAAAAAGTATGTGAAATTTTTGAATTTTCTGTTTTTGTCCATATTTCGCAACTAAATATCGAAAAAAATAAAAAGAATCTGAAATATTTCAGTTTCTGTTTTTGTCCGCATTTCGCAACAAAATAACGGAAAAAAACAACAAATTCTTTGAAATATTTGAGTTTTCTGTTTTTCTCCCTATTTCCCAACAAAATAACGAAAAAATAAATAAAAAAGTATTTGAAATATTTGAGTTTTCTACTTTTGTTCATATTTCGCGACAAAATTAGGAAAAAAACAAACAAAAAAGCATCTGAAATATTTTAGTTTTCTGTTGTTGTCCAAATTTTGCAACAAATTAACGAAAAAAAAACAAAAAACTATGTGAAATTTTTGAATTTTCTGTTTTTGTGCATATTTCGCAACTAAATATCGAAAAATATAAAAAGAATCTGAAATATTTGAGTTTCTGTTTTTGTCCGCATTTCGCAACAAAATAACGAAAAACAAGTATCTGAAATATATGAGTTTACTGGTTTTGTCCATATTTCGAAACAAAATAACCTAAAAAACAACAAATTCTTTAAAATATTTGAGTTTTCTGTTTTTGTCCATATTTCCCAACAAAATAACGAAAATATAAATAAAAAAAGTATCTGAAATATTTGAGTTTTCTACTTTTGTCCATATTTCGCAACAAGATAAGGAAAAAACACAAACAAAAAAGTATCCGAAATATTTTTGTTTTCTGTTTTTGTCCATATTTCGGAACAACATAACGAAAAAAAAACAAAATAGTATCTGAAATAATTGAGTTTTCTGTTTTTGGCCATATTTCGCAACAAAATATGGGAAAAACAACAAATTCTCTGAAATATTTGAGTTTTTTTTTCCATATTTCGCAATAACATAACAAAAAAAAACAAAAGAGTATCTGAAATATTTGAGTTTTCTACTTTTGTCCATATTTCTGAACAAAATTAGGAAAAAAACAAACAAAAAAGCATCTGAAATATTTTAGTTATCTGTTTTTGTCCATATTTCGCACCTAAATATCGAAAAAAACAAAAAGCATTTGAAATATTTGAGTTTTTTTTTTGCCCATATTTCGCAACAAAATAACGAAAAGAAAACGACAAAGTGTCTGAATATTTTAATTTTCTGTTTTTGTCCATATTTCGCAATAAAATTCAGCAAAAATTACAAGAAAGTATCTGAAATATTTGAGTTTTCTGTTTTTAACCACATTGCGCAACAAAATAACGACAAAAAAACAATCTGAAATATTTGAGTTTTCTGTTTTTGTCCATATTTCGCAACTAAACATCGAAAAAAAACAAAAAGAATCTGAAATATTTGAGTTTCCTCTTTTTCTCCATATTTCGCAACAAAATAACGAAAAAAACCCAAAAAAAATCTAAAATATTTGAGTTTTCTTCTTTTGTCCATATTTCTCAACAAAATAAGGAAAAAAACAGTATCTGAAATATTTGAGTTTTCTGTTGTTGTCCATATTTCGCAACAAAATAACGAAAAAAAAACAAAAAAGTATGTGAAATTTTTGCATTTTCTGTTTTTGTCCATATTTCGCAACTAAATATCGAAAAAAATAAAAAGAATCTGAAATATTTCAGTTTCTGTTTTTGTCCGCATTTCGCAACAAAATAACGAAAAAAAAAGTATCTGAAATATATGAGTTTACTGGTTTTGTCCATATTTCGCTACAAAATAACGAAAAAAAACAAAAAGAATCTGAAATATTGAGTTTTCTATTTTTATCCATATATTGCAACAAAATAACAAAAAAAAAAATGATAAAGTATCTGAAATATTTTAGTTTTCATTTTTTGCTCATATTTCGCAACAAAATAACGAAAAAAACATAAAAGTATCTAAAATATTTGAGTTTCTGTTTTTGTCCGCATTTCTCAACAAAATAACGAAAAAAGAAGTATCTGAAATATTTGAGTTTACTGGTTTTGTCCATATTTCGCAATAAAATAACGGAAAGAAATAACAAATTCTTTGAAATATTTAAGTTTTATGTTTTTGTCCATATTTCCCAACAAAATAACGAAAAAATAAATAAAAAAGTATTTGAAATATTTGAGTTTTCTGCTTTTGTTCATATTTCTCAACAAAATAAACAAAAAAACAAACAAATAGTATCTGAAATATTTTAGTTTTCTGTTTTTGTCCACATTTCGCAACAAAATAACGAAAAAAAAAAAAAAGAATTTGAAATATTGAGTTTTCTATTTTTCTCCATATTTTGAAACAAAATAACGAAAAAAAAATGATAAAGTATCTGAAATATTTTAGTTTTCATTTTTTGCTCATATTTCGCAACAAAATAACGAAAAAAACATAAAAGTATCTACAATATTTGAGTTTCTGTTTTTGTCCGCATTTCTCAACAAAATAACGAAAAAAGAAGTATCTGAAATATTTGGGTTTACTGGTTTTGTCGCAACAAAATAACGGAATAACTGGTTTTGTCGCAACAAAATAACGGAAAAAAATAACAAATTCTTTGAAATATTTAAGTTTTCTGTTTTTGTCCATATTTCCCAACAAAATAACGAAAAAATAAATAAAAAAGTATTTGAAATATTTGAGTTTTCTACTTTTGTTCATATTTCGCGACAAAATTAGGAACAAAACAAACAAAAAAGCATCTGAAATATTTTAGTTTTCTGTTTTTGTCCATATTTTGGAACAAAATAACGAAAAAAACAAAAAATTATCTGAAATATTTGAGTTTCCTGTTTTTGTACATATTACCCAAGAAAATAACGAAAAAAAAAACAAAAAAATATCTGCAATATTTGAGTTTTTTTTTGTCCATATTTCGCAATAATATAACGAAAAAAAAAAAGTATTTGAAATATTTGCGTTTTCTGCTTTTGTTCATATTTCTCAACAAAATAAGGAAAAAAACAAACAAAAAGTATCTGAAATATTTTAGTTTTCTGTTGTTGTCCAAATTTTGCAACAAATTAACGAAAAAAACAAGAGAGTATGTGAAATTTTTGAATTTTCTGTTTTTGTCCATATTTCGCAACTAAATATAGAAAAATATAAAAAGAATCTGAAATAATTGAGTTTCTGTTTTTGTCCGCATTTCGCAACAAAATAACGAAAAACAAGTATCTGAAATATATGAGTTTACTGGTTTTGTCCATATTTCGAAACACAATAACCTAAAAAACAACAAATTCTTTGAAATATTTGAGTTTTCTGTTTTTGTCCATATTTCCCAACAAAATAACGAAAATATAAATAAAAAAGTATCTGAAATATTTGAGTTTTCTACTTTTGTCCATATTTCGCAACAAGATAAGGAAAAAACACAAACAAAAAAGTATCCGAAATATTTTTGTTTTCTGTTTTTGTCCATATTTCGGAACAAAATAACGAAAAGAAAACAAAATACTATCTGAAATAATTGAGTTTTCTGTTTTTGGCCATATTTCGCAACAAAATATGGGAAAAAACAACAAATTCTCTGAAATATTTGAGTTTTCTGTTTTTGCCCACATTGCGCAACAAAATAACGACAAAAACAAAGAATCTGAAATATTTGAGTTTTCTGTTTTTGTCCATATTTCGCAACTAAACATCGAAAAAACACAAAAAGAATCTGAAATATTTGAGTTTTCTTTTTTGCTCCATATTTCGCAACAAAATAACGAAAAAAAACCAAAAAATATCTAAAATATTTGAGTTTTCTTCTTTTGTCCATATTTCTCAACAAAATAAGGAAAAAAACAAACAAAAAAGTATCTGAAATATTTGAGTTTTCTGTTGTTGTCCATATTTCGCAACAAAATAACGAAAAATATATGTGAAATTTTTGAATTTTCTGTTTTTGTCCATATTTCGCAACTAAATATCGAAAAAAATAAAAAGAAACTGAAATATTTCAGTTTCTGTTTTTGTCCGCATTTCGCAACAAAATAACGAAAAAAAAAGTATCTGAAATATATGAGTTTGCTGGTTTTGTCCATATTTCGCTACAAAATAACGAAAAAAACAAAAAGAATCTGAAATATTGAGTTTTCTATTTTTATCCATATTTTGCAAGAAAATAACGAAAAAAAAATGATAAAGTATCTGAAATATTTTAGTTTTCATTTTTTGCTCATATTTCGCAACAAAATAACGAAAAAAACATAAAAGTATCTAAAATATTTGAGTTTCTGTTTTTGTCCGCATTTCTCAACAAAATAACGAAAAAAGAAGTATCTGAAATATTTGAGTTTACTGGTTTTGTCCATATTTCGCAACAAAATAACGGAAAGAAATAACAAATTCTTTGAAATATTTAAGTTTTATGTTTTTGTCCATATTTCCCAACAAAATAACGAAAAAATAAATAAAAAAGTATTTGAAATATTTGAGTTTTCTGCTTTTGTTCATATTTCTCAACAAAATTCGGAAAAAAACAAACAAAAAAGTATCTGAAATATTTTAGTTTTCTGTTTTGGTCCACATTTCGCAACAAAATAACAAAAAAAAAAACAAAAAGAATTTGAAATATTGAGTTTTCTATTTTTCCCCATATTTTGCAACAAAATAACGAAAAAAAATTATAAAGTATCTGAAATATTTTAGTTTTCATTTTTTGCTCATATTTCGCAACAAAATAACGATAAAAACATAAAAGTATCTAAAATATTTGAGTTTCTGTTTTTGTCCGCATTTCTCAACAAAATAACGAAAGAAGAAGTATCTGAAATATTTGAGTTTACTGGTTTTGTCCATATTTCGCAACAAAATAACGGAAAGAAATAACAAATTCTTTGAAATATTTAAGTTTTATGTTTTTGTCCATATTTCCCAACAAAATAACGAAAAAATAAATAAAAAAGTATTTGAAATATTTGAGTTTTCTGCTTTTGTTCATATTTCTCAACAAAATTCGGAAAAAAACAAACAAAAAAGCATCTGAAATATTTTAGTTTTCTGTTTTTGTCCATATTTTGGAACAAAATAACGAAAAAAAAAACAAAAAATTATCTGAAATATTTGAGTTTTCTGTTTTTGTACATATTACCCAACAAAATAACGTAAACAAAAACAAAAAAATATCTGAAATATTTGAGTTTTTTTTTTTGTCCATATTTCGCAATAATATAACGAAAAAAAAATAAAAGAGTATTTGAAATATTTGCGTTTTCTGCTTTTGTTCATATTTCTCAACAAAATAAGGAAAAAAACAAACAAATAGTATCTGAAATATTTTAGTTTTCTGTTTTTGTTCACATTTCGCAACAAAATTACGAAAAAAACAAAAAGAATCTGAAATATTGAGTTTTCTATTTTTCTCCATATTTTGCAACAAAATAACGAAAAAAAAATGATAAAGTATCTGAAATATATTAGTTTTCATTTTTTTGCTCATATTTCGCAACAAAATAACGAAAAAAACATAAAAGTATCTAAAATATTTGAGTTTCTGTTTTTGTCCGCATTTCCCAACAAAATAACGAAAAAAAAGTATCTGAAATATTTGAGTTTACTGGTTTTGTCCATATTTCGCAACAAAATAACGCAAAATAACAACAAGTACTTTGAAATATTTGAGTTTTCTGTTTTTGTCCATATTTCGCGAAAAAATAACGAAAAAAAACAAAAAATTATCTCAAATATTAGAGTTTTCTACTTTTGTCCATATTTCTCAACTAAATTAGGAAAAAAACAAACAAAAAACATCTGAAATATTTTAGTTATCTGTTTTTGTCCATATTTTGCACCTAAATATCGAACAAAACAAAAAGCATTTGAAATATTTGAGTTTTTTTTTCCCATATTTCGCAACAAAATAACGAAAAAAAACGACAAAGTATCTGAAATATTTGAGTTTTCAAATATTTTTGTCAATATTTCGCAACAAAATAACGAAAAAAAAACAAAAAAGCATCTGTAATATTTGAGTTTTCTGTTTTTGTCCATATTTCGCAACAAAATAACGAAAAAAAACCACAAAGTATCTGAAATATTTTAGTTTTCTATTTTTGTCCATATTACGCAATAAAATTACGCAAAAATTACAAGAAAGTATCTGAAATATTTGAGTTTTCTGTTTTTGCCGACATTTCGCAACAAAATAACGAAAAAAAACAAAAAACTATCTCAAATATATGAGTTTTCTGTTTTTGTCCATATTTCGCAACTAAACATCGAAAAAAAAACAAAAAGAATCTGAAATATTTGAGTTTTCTTTTTTTTCTCCATATTTCGCAACAAAACAACGAAAAAAAACAAAAAAATAACTAAAATATTTGAGTTTTCTACCTTTGTCCATATTTCTCAACAAAATAAGGAAAAAACAAACAAAAAAGTATCTGAAATATTTTAGTTTTCTGTTGTTGTCCATATTTCGCAACAAACTGACGGACAAAAAACAAAAAAGTATGTGAAATTTTTGAATTTTCTGTTTTTCTTCATATTTCGCAACAAAATATCGAAAAAAATAAAAAGAATATGAAAGATTTCAGTTTCTGTTTTTGTCCGCATTTCGCAACAAAATAACGAAAAAAAAAGTATCTGAAATATATAAGTTTACTGGTTTTATCCATATTTCGCAACAAAATAACAGAAAAAACAACAAATTCTTTGAAATATTTAAGTTTTCTGTTTTTGTCCATATTTCCCAACAAAATAACGAAAAAATAAATAAAAAAGTATCTGAAATATTTGAGTTTTCTACTTTTGTGCATATTTCGCGACAAAATTAGGAAAAACACAAACAAAAAAGCATTTGAAATATTTTAGTTTTCTGTTTTTGTCCATATTTCGGAACAAAATAACGAAAAAAAAACAAAAAAGTATCTGAAATATTTGAGTTTTCTGTTTTTGAACAATTTCCCAACAAAATAACGAAAAACAAAACAAAAAAATATCTGAAATATTTGAGTTTTTTATTGTCCATATTTCGCAATAATATAACGAAAATAAAATAAAAAAGTATTTGAAATATTTGAGTTTTCTGCTTTTTTTCATATTTCTCAACAAAATAAGGAAAAAAACAAACAAAAACTATCTGAAATACTTTAGTTTTCTGTTTTTGTCCACATTTCGCAACAAAATAATGAAAAAAACAAAAAGAATCTGAAATATTGAGTTTTCTATTTTTCTCCATATTTTGCAACAAAATAACGAAAAAAAATGAAAAGAATCTGAAATATTTTAGTTTTCATTTTTTGCTCATATTTCGCAACAAAATAACGAAAAAACATAAAAGTAACTAACATATTTGAGTTTCTGTTTTTGTCCGCATTTCGCAACAAAATAACGGAAAAAAACAACAAATTCTTTGAAATATTTGAGTTTTCTGTTTTTGTCAAAATTTCCCGACAAAATAACGAAAAAAAAAAGTATCTGAAATATTTGAGTTTTCTACTTTTGTCCATATTTCTCAACAAAATTAGGAAAAAAACAAACAAAAAAGCATCTGAAATATTTTAGATATCTGTTTTTGTCCATATTTCGCACCTAAATATCGAAAAAAACAAAAAGCATTCGAAATATTTGAGTTTTTTTTTTGCCCATATTTCGCAACAAAACAACGAAAAAAAATGACAAAGTATCTGATATATTTGAGTATTCACATATTTTTGTCTATATTTCGCAACAAAATATTGAAAAAATAACTAGAAAGTATCTGAAATATTTGAGTTTTCCGTTTTTGTCCATATTTCGCAACAAAATATCGAAAAAAAACAAAAAACTGTATGTAATATTTTAGTGTTCGGTTTTTGTCCATATTTCCCAACAAAATAACGAAAAAAAATATCTGAAATATTTGGGTTTTTTTGCCAATATTTCGCAATAATATAACGAAAAAAAAAACAAAAAAGTATTTGAAATATTTGAGTTTTCTGCTTTTCTCCATATTTCTCAACAAAATAAGGGAAAAAACAAAGAAAAAGTATCTGAAATATTTTAGTTTTCTGTTTTAGTCCACATATCGCAACAAAATAACGAAAAAAAAAAACCAACTATCTGAAATATTTGAGTTTTCTGTTTTTGTCCATTTTCGCAACTAAACAGCGGAAAATAGAAAAAGAATTTGAAATATTGATTTTTCTGTTTTTCTCCATATTTCGCAACAAAATAACGAAAAAAAATCGAAAAAGTATCTGAAATATTTTAGTTTTCATTTTTTGCGCATATTCTGCTAAAAATAACGAAAAAAACATAAAAGTATCTAAAATATTTGAGCTTTCTGTTTTTGTCCATATGTCGAAACAAAAAACGAAAAAAAAAGTATCTGAAATATTTGAGTTTTCTGGTTTTGTCCATATTACGCAACAAAATAACGGAAAAAAATGACAAATTCTCTGAAATATTTGAGTTTTCTGTTTTTGTCCATATTTCGCAATAAAATAATGAAAAAAAAACAAAAAAGTATTTGAAATATGTGAGTTTTCTGCTTATGCCCATATTTCTCAACAAAATAAGGGACAAACAAAGAAAAAGTATCTGAAATATTTTAGTTTTCTGTTTTAGTCCACATTTCGCAACAAAATAACGAAAAAAAAACAACATACTATCTGAAATATTTGAGTTTTCTCGTTTTGTCCATTTTCGCAACTAAACATCGGAAAAAAGAAAAAGAATCTGAAATATTGAGTTTTCTGTTTTTCTCCATATTTGGCAACAAAATAACGAAAAAAAACGAAAAAGTATCTGAAATATTTTATTCTTCATTTTCTGCGCATATTCTGCCAAAAAATAACGAAAAAAACATAAAAGTATCTAAAATATTTGAGCTTTTGAGTTTTCCGTTTTTGTCCATATTTCGGAACAACGTAACGAAAAAAAAACAAAAAAATATGTGAAATATTTTAGTTTTCTGAGTTTGTAGATATTTCGCAACTAAACATCGAAACAAACAAAAAGAATCTGAAATATTTGAGTTTTCTGTTTTTGCCCATATTACGCAAAAAAATAACGACAAAAAACGACAAAGTATCTGATATATTTTAGTTTTCTGTTTTTGTCCATATTTCCCAACAAAATTACGAAACAAAAATTCTCGGAAATATTTGAGTTTTTTGTTTTTGTCCATATTTCGCAACTAAATATCGAAAAAAACAAAAGGAATCTGAAATATTTGAGTTTTCTGTTTTTGTCCATATTTCGAACCAAAATAACGAAAAAAAGGAAAGTGGATCTCAAATATTTGAGTTCTCATTTTTTAACCAAATTTCGCAACAAATTAACGAAAAAAAACATAAAAGTATCTGAAATATTTGAGCTTTCTGTTTTTGTCCATATTTCGCAAAAAAATAACGAAAACAAAACGAAAAAGTATCTGAAATATTTTAGTTTTCATTTTTTGCCCATATTTCGCAACAAAATAACGAAAACAAACAAAAAAGGATCTGAATTATTTGAGCTTTCTTTTTTGTCCATATTTCGTAACAAAATAACGAAAAAAATGTATCTGAAATATTTCAGTTTTCTGGTTTTGTCCATATTTCCCAACAAAATTACGAAAAAAAACCAAAAAAATATCTGAAATATTTGAGTTTTCTACTTTTGTCCATATTTCTCAACAAAATAAGGAAAAAAAACAAAAACAAAAGTATCTGAAATATTTTAGTTTTCTGTTTTTGTCCATTTTTCGCAACTAAATATCGAAAAAAACAAAACGAATCTTAATTATTTGAGTTTTCTGTTTTTGTCCATATTTCGCAACAAAATAACGAAAGAAAACCGACAAAGTATCTGGAATATTTTAGTTTTCTGTTTTGTCCATATTTTGCAACAAAATAACGAAAAAACAAAAAAATATCAGGAAAAACAAAAAAGTATCTGAAATATTTAATTTTGCTGTTTTTGTGCATATTGCGCAACTAAATAACGAAAACCCAAAAAGAATATGAAATATTTGAGTTTTTGTTTTGGTTCATATTGCACAACAAAATAATCAAAAAAAAACAAACAATTATCTGAAATAATTGAATTTTCTGGGTTTGTCCATATTTTGCAACAAAATAAGGAACAAAAAAAATTTCTGAAATATTTGAGTTTTCTGTTTTTCTCCATATTTCGCAACAAAATAACGAAAAAAAAAACAAAAAAGTTCTAAAATAGTTGAGTTTTCTATTTGTGTCCATATGTCGCAACAAAATAATAAAAAAAGGATCTCAAATATATGAGTTTTCTGTTTTTGTCCATATATCGCAACTAAATATTTAGTTTTCTCTGTTTTTTCCATATTTCGCAACAAAATAACGAAAAGAAACGAAAGAGTATCTGAAATATTTTAGTTTTAATTTTTTGCCCATATTTCGCAACAAAATAACGAAAAAAACGGAAAAGTATCTGAAATATTTGAGCTTTCTGGTTTTGTTCATATTTCGTCTATACTTCGCAACAAAATAACGAAAAAAAAAGTATCTGAATTATTTGAGTTTTCTGCTTTTGTCCATATTTCGCAACATAATAACGAAAAAAAACAAAAAAGTATCTGAAATATTTGAGCTTTCTGGTTTTGTCCATATTTCGCAACAAAATAACGAAAAAAAAAAAAAAATTGTCTGAAATATTTGATTTTTCTGTTTTTGTCCTTATTTCGCAACTAAATTTCGAAAAAAAAAATCCGAAATATTTGAGTTTTCTGTTTTTCGCCATATTTCGAATCAAAATAACGAAAAAAAAGGAAAAAGTATCTCAAATATTTGAGTTTTCATTTTTTAACCATATTTCCCAACAAATTAACGAAAAAAAACATAAAAGTATCTGAAATATCTGAGCTTTCTGTTTTTGTCCATATTTCGCAACAAAATAACGGAAAAAAAGTATCTGATATATTTGAGTTTTCTGGTTTTGTCCATATTTTGCAACAAAATAACGGAAAAAACAACAAATTCTCTGAAATATATGAATTTTCTGTTTTTGTCCATATTTCGCAACTAAATATTGAGTTTTCTGTGTTTTTTCCATATTACGCAACAAAATAACGAAAAAAACGAAAAAGTATCTGAAATATTTTAGTTTCCATTTTTTGCCTATATTTCGCAACAAAATAACGAAAAAAAACATAAAAGTATTTGAATTATTTGAGCTTTATTTTTTGTCCACATATCGCAACAAAATAACGAATAAAAAAAACAGTCTCAAATATCTTCCATATTTCCCAACAAAATAATGAAAGAAAAACAAAAAAATATCTGAAATATTTGGGTTTTTTTTGCCAATATTTCGCAATAATATAACGGAAAAAAAACAAAAAAGTATTTAAAATATTTTAGTTTTCTGTTTTTGTACATATTCGCAACAAATAACGAAAAAAAAAGTATCTGAAATATTTGAGTTTTTGGCTTTTGTCCATATTTCGCAACAAAATAACGAAAAAAACAAAAAAGTAACTGAAATATTTGAGCTTTCTGGTTTTGTTCATATTTCGAACCAAAATAACGAAAAAAAAGGAAAATGTATCTCCAATATTTGAGTTTTCATTTTTTAACCATATTTCGCAACAAATTAACGAAAAAAAAACATAAAAGTATCTGATATATTTGAGTTTTCTAGTTTTGTCCATATTTCGCAACAAAATAACGGAAAAAAACAACAAATTCTCTGAAATATATGACTTTTCTGTTTTTGTCCATATTTCGCAACAAAATAACGAAAAAAAACGAAAGAGTATCTGAAATATTTTAGTTTTAATGTTTTGCCCATAGTCCGCAACAAAATAACGAAAAAAACGAAAAAGTATCTGAAAAATTTTAGTTTTGATTTTTTTCCCATATTTCGCAACAATATAACGAAAAAAACATAAAAGTATCTGAAATATTTGAGCTTTCTGTTGTTGTCCATATTTCGCAACAAAATAACGGAAAAAAACAACAAATTCTCTGAAATATTTAATTTTACTGTTTTTTCCATATTTCGCAACAAAATAACGAAAAGAAACGAAAGAGTATCCGAAATATTTTAGTTTTAATTTTTTGCCCATATTTCGCAACAAAATAACGAAAAAAACGAAAAAGTCAAATATTTTAGTTCTCATTTTTAGCCCATATTTCGCAACAAAATAACGAAAGAAAAGGAAAAAGTATCTCAAATATTTGAGTTTTCATTTTTTAACCATATTTCCCAACAAATTAACGAAAAAAAATATAAAAGTATTTGATATATTTGAGCTTTCTGTTTTTGTCCATATTTCGCAACAAAATAACGAAAAAAAAAGTATCTGATATCTTTCAGTTTGCTGGTTTTGTCCATATTTCGCAACAAAATAACGAAAAAAAAAACAAAAAAATATCTCAAATATTTGAGTTTTATATTTTTGTCCATATTTCACACCAAAATAAGGACAAAACCAACAAAAAAGTATCTGAAATATTTTAGTTTTCTGTTTTTGTCCATATTTCGCAACAAAATAACGAAAAAAAACAAAATGTATCTTAAATATTTGAGCTTTCTGGTTTTGTCCATATTTCGCAACAAAATAACGAAAAAAAATACAAAAAACTGTCTGAAATATTTGAGTTTACTGTTTTTGTCCATATTTCGCAAGTAAATATCGATAAAAACCAAAAAAATCTGAAATATTTGAGTTTTCCGTTTTTCTCCATATTTCGAACGAAAATAACGAAAAAAAAGGAAAAAGTATCTCAAATATTTGAGTTTTCATTTTTTAACCATATTTCCCAACAAATTAACGAAAAAAAATATAAAAGTATTTGATATATTTGAGCTTTCTGTTTTTGTCCATATTTCGCAACAAAATAACGAAAAAAAAAGTACCTGATATCTTTCAGTTTGCTGGTTTTGTCCATATTTCGCAACACAAATAACAGAAAAAACAACAAATTCTCTGAAATATATGATTTTTCTGTTTTTGTCCATATTTCGCAACTAAATATTGAGTTTTCTGTGTTTTTTCCATATTTCGCAACAAACTAACGGGAAAAAACAAAGAGTATCTAAAATATTTTAGTTTTAATTTTTTGCCCATATTTCGCAACAAAATAACGAAAAAAAAAACGAAAAAGTATCTCAAATATATTAGTTTTCATTTTTTGCCCATATTTCGCAACAAAATAACGAAAAAAAACATAAAAGTATCTGAATTATTTGAGCTTTCTTTTTTGTCTATATTTCATAACTAAATAACGAAAAAAACGTATCTGAATTATTTCAGTTTTCTGGTTTTGTCCATATTTCCCAACAAAATAACGAAAAAAAACAAAGAAATATCTGAAATATTTTAGTTTTCTGTTTTTGTCCATATTTCGAACTAAATATCGAAAAAAAACAAAAAAAATCTGAATTATTTGAGTTTTCTGTTTTTGTCCATATTTCCCAACAAAATAACGAAAAATAACCAAAAAAATATCTGAAATATTTGAGTTTTCTACTTTTATCCATATTTCTCCAAAAAAAGAAGGACAAAAACAAAAATAAAAGTATCTGAAATATTTTAGTTTTCTGTTTTTGTCCATATTTCGCAACTAAATATCAAAAAAAAAAAAAAAATCTGAATTATTTGAGTTTTCTGTTTTTGTCCATATTTTCCAACAAAATAACGAAAAAAAACAAAGAAATATCTGAAATATTTTAGTTTTCTGTTTTTGTCCATATTCCGCAACTAAATATCGAAAAAAAACAAAAAAAATCTGAATTATTTGAGTTTTCTGCTTCTGTCCATATTTCGCAACTAAATATTGAGTTTTCTGTGTTTTTTTCCATTTTTCGCAACAAAATAACGAAAACAAAACGAGAGAGTATCTGAAATATTTTAGTTTTAAATTTTTGCCCATATTTCGCAACAAAATAACAAAAAAAAACAAAAAACTGTCTGAAATATTTGAGTTTTCTGTTTTTATCCATATTTCGAACCAAAATAACGAAACAAAAAGTATCTGATATATTTAAGTTTTATGGTTTTGTCCATATTTCCAAACAGAATAAAGGAAAAAAAAACAACAAATTCTCTGAAATATTTCAGTTTTCAACAAAATAACGAAAAAAAAACAAACAAGTATCTGAAATATTTTAGTTTTCTGTTTTTGTCCATATTTCGCAACTAAATATCGAAAAAAACAAAAAGAATTTGAATTATTTTAGTTTTCTGTTTTTGTGCATATTTCCCAACAAAATAACGAAAAAAAAACAATAAAATATCTGAAATATTTTAATTTTCTGTTTTTGTCCATATTTTGCAACTAAATATCGAAAAAAAACAAAAAGAATCTTAATTATTCGAGTTTTCTGTTTTTGTCCATATTTCGCAACAAAATAACGAAAAAAAAACGACAAAGTATCTGAAATATTTTAGTTTTCTGTTTTGTCCATATTTTGCAACAAAATAACGAAAAAAACAAAAAAATATCAGAAAAACCAAAAAAATATTTATATTTAATATATCTGAAATTTTTAATTTTACTGTTTTTGTGCATATTTCGTAACTAAATAACGAGAAAACAAAAAGAATATAAAATATTTGAGTTTTCTGTTTTTGTCCATATTTCGCAACAAAATAACACAAAAAACAAAAAAATATCAGAAAAAACAAAAAAGTATCTGAAATATTTAATTTTACTGTTTTTGTGCATACTGCGCAACTAAATAACGAAAAAACAAAAATAATATTAAATATTTGAATTTGTGTTTTGGTTCATATTGCACAACAAAATAACGAAAAAAAAACAAACAATTATCTGAAATAATTCAATTTTCTGGGTTTGTCCATATTTTGCAACAAAATAAGGAACAAAAAAAAATTCTGAAATAGTTGAGTTTTCTGTTTTTCTCCATATTTCGCAACAAAATAACGAAAAAAAAAAACAAAAAAGTTCTGAAATATTTGAATTTTCTATTTTTGTCCATATGTGGCAACAAAATAATAAAAAAAACGCATCTTAAATATATGCGTTTTCTGTATTTGTCCATATTTCGCAACTAAATATTGAGTTTTCTGTGTTTTTTCCATATTTCGCAACAAAATAACGAAAAAAAACAACAAATTCTCTGAAATATTTGAGTTTTCTGTTTTTGTCCATATTTCCCAACAAAATAACGAAAAAAAACAAAAAAGGATCTGAAATATTTTAGTTTTCTGTTTTTGTCCATATTTTGCAACTAAATATCGAAAAAAACCAAAAAGAATCTGAATTATTTGAGTTTTCTGTTTTTGTCCATATTTCGCAACAAAATAACGAAAAAAAAAAAAAAAGTATCTGAAATATTTTAGTTTTCTGTTTTTGTCCATATTTCGCAACTAAATATCGAAAAAAACAAAAAGAATCTGAATTATTTGAGTTTTCTGTTTTTGTCCATATTTCGCAACAAAATAACGAAAAAAAAGGATCTGAAATATTTCAGTTTTCTGGTTTTGTCCATATTTCGCAACAAAATAACGGAAAAAAACAACAAATTCTCTGAAATATTTGAGTTTTAATTTTTTGTCCATATTTCGCAACAAAATAAAGAAAAAAAACGAAAAAGTATCTCAAATATTTTAGTTTTCATTTTTTGCCCATATTTAGCAAAAACATAACGAAAAAAAACATAAAAGTATCTGAATTATTTGATCTTTCTTTTTTGTCCATATTTCGTAACAAAATAACGAAAAAAAAGTATCTGAAATATTTCAGTTTTCTGGTTTTGTCCATATTTCGCAACAAAATAACGGAAAAAAAACAACAAATTCTCTGAAATATTTGAGTTTTCTGTTTTTGTCCATATTTCACAACTAAATATTGAGTTTTCTGTGTTTTTTCCATATTTCGCAACAAACTAACGGGAAAAAAACAAAGAGTATCTGAAATATTTTAGTTTTAATTTTTTGCCCATATTTCGCAACAAAATAACGAAAAAAAAACGAAAAAGTATCTGTAATATTTTAGTTTTCATTTTTTGCCCATATTTCGCAACAAAATAACGAAAAAAAACATAAAAGTATCTGAATTATTTGAGCTTTCTTTTTTGTCCATATTACATAACTAAATAACGAAAAAAACGTATCTGAAATATTTCAGTTTTCTGGTTTTGTCCATATTTCCCAACAAAATAACGAAAAACAACAAAGAAATATCTGAAATATTTTAGTTTTCTGTTTTTGTCCATATTTCGAACTACATATCGAAAAAAAACAAAAAAAATCTGAATTATTTTAGTTTTCTGTTTTTGTCCATATTTCCCAACAAAATAACGAAAAATAACCAAAAAAATATCTGAAATATTTGAGTTTTCTACTTTTATCCATATTTCTCAAAAAAAGAAGGACAAAAACAAAAATAAAAGTATCCGAAATATTTTAGTTTTCTTTTTTTGTCCATATTTCGCAACTAAATATCGAAAAAAAACAAAAACAATCTTAATTATTCGAGTTTTCTGTTTTTGTCCATATTTCGCAACAAAATAACGAAATAAAAACGACAAAGTTTCTGAAATATTTTAGTTTTCTGTTTTGTCCATATTTTGCAACAAAATAACGAAAAAAACAAAAAAATATCAGAAAAACCAAAAAAATATTTATATTTAATATATCTGAAATTTTTAATTTTACTGTTTTTGTGCATATTTCGTAACTAAATAACGAGAAAACAAAAAGAATATAAAATATTTGAGTTTT
>OZ010646.1:25335453-25469204 GCA_963932195.1 Empis livida
CAGATACTTTCTTTTTATTTTTTCGTTATTTTGTTGCAAAATATGGACAAAAACAGAAAACTCAAATATTTCAGATTCTTTTTGTTTTTTTTTGATATTTTGTTGCGAAATATGGACAAAAACAGAAAACTCAAATATTTCAGATACTTTTATGTTTTTTTTTCGTTATTTTGTTGCGAAATATGGACATAACAGGAAACTAAAATATTTCAGATACTTTGTCGTTTTTTGTCGTTATTTTGTTGCGAAATATGGACAAAAACAGAAAAATAAAATATTTCAGATACTTTGTCGTTTTTTTTCGTTATTTTGTTGCGAAATATTGATAAAAGCAGAAAGCTCAAATATTTCAGATTCTTTGTGTTTTTTCGATATTTAGTTTCGAAATTTGGACGAAAACAGAAAACTCAAATATTTCAGAGAGTTTTTATTTTTTTTTCGTTATTTTGTTGCGGAATATGGACAAAAACAGAAAGCTGAAATATTTCAGATAATTTTATGTTTTTTTTCGTTATTTTGTTGCGAAATATGGACAAAAACAGAAAACTAAAATATTTCTTAATTTTTTTCCTAATTTTGTTCAGATATATGGACAATAGCAGAAAACTCAAATATTTCAGATTTTTTTTTTTTTTTTTGTTGTTTTGTTGGGCAATATGGACAAAAAAAAAAATATTTCAGAGCATTTTTATTTCGTTATTTTGTTGCGAAATATGGACAAAAACAGAAAGCTCAAATATTTCAGATACTTTTATGTTTTTTTTTTGTTATTTTGTTGCGAAATATGGACAAAAGCAGAAAACTCAAATATTTCAGATTCTTTTTGTTTTTTCGATATTTAGTTGTGAAGTATGGACAAAACAGAAAACTCAAATATTTCAGATAGTTTTTTGTTTTTTTTCGTTATTTGATTGCGAAATATGGACAAAACAAATAACTCAAATATTTCAGATACTTTGTTGTTATTTTTTCTTTATTTTGTTGCAAAATATGGATAAAAACAGAAAACTAAAATATTTCAGAGTTTTTTTTTTTTTGATATTTAGTTGCGAAATATGGCCGAACACAGAAAACTCAAATATTTTTTTTTTTTTATATTTAGTTGTGAAATGTGGACAAAAACAGAAAAGTAAAATATTTCAGATACTTCTTTGTTTGTTTTTTTCCTTATTTTGTTGAGAAATATGGATAAAAACAAAAAACTCAAATATTTCAGAGTATTTGTTTTTTTTTCGTTATTTTGTTGGGAATATGTACAAAAACAGAAAATTCAAATATTTCAGAGAATTTGTTGTTTTTTTTGCGTGCGAAATATTGACAGAAACAGAAAACTCAAATATTTAATTTTTTTTTTTATATTTAGTTGCGAAATGTGGACAAAAACAGAAAAGTAAAATATTTCAGATACTTCTTTGTTTGTTTTTTTCCTTATTTTGTTGAGAAATATGGATAAAAACAAAAAACTCAAATATTTCAGAGAATTTGTTTTTTTTTCGTTATTTTGTTGCGAAATATGCACAAAACAGGAAACTAAAATATTTCAGATACTTTGTCGTTTTTTTTCTTTATTTTGTTGCGAAATATGGACAAAAATAGAAAACTCAAATATTTCAGATTCTTTTTATTTTTTTCGATATTTATTTGCGAAATATGGACAAAAACAGTAAATTCAAATATTTCAGATAGTTTTTTGTTTTTTTTCGTTATTTTCTTGCGAAATATGGAACAAAAGACACAGCTCAAATATTTCAGATTCTTTTTTGTTTTTTTTTCCTTATTTTGTTGCGAAATATGGCCAAAACCAGAAAACTCAAATATTTCAGATAATTATTTTTTCGGTATTTTGTTACGAAATATGTAAAAAAACAGGAAACTAAAATATTTCAGATACTTTGTCGTTTTTTTCGTTATTTTGTTGCGAAATATGGACAAAAATAGAAAACTCAAATATTTCAGATTCTTTTGATTTTTTTCGATATTTATTTGCGAAATATGGACAAAAACAGAAAATTCAAATATTTCAGATAGTTTTTTGTTTTTTTTTTTTGTTATTTTCTTGCGAAATATGGACAAAACCAAAAAACTCAAATATTTCAGATACTTTGTTTAATTTTTTCGTTATTTTGTTGCGAAATATGGAGAAAACCAGAAAACTCAAATATGTCAGATCCTTTTTTTTCGTTATTTTGTTGCGAAATATGTAGAAAAACAGGAAAATAAAATATTTCAGATACTTTTTTGTTTGTTTTTTATATTTGAGAGAATTTGTTTTTTTGCGTTATTTTGTTGCGAAATATGGACAAAACCAGAAAATTCAAACATTTCAGATACTTTCTTTTTATTTTTTCGTTATTTTGTTGCAAAATATGGACAAAAACAGAAAACTCAAATATTTCAGATTCTTTTTGTTTTTTTTTGATATTTTGTTGCGAAATATGGACAAAAACAGAAAACTCAAATATTTCAGATACTTTTATGTTTTTTTTCGTTATTTTGTTGCCAAATATGGACATAACATAAAACTAAAATATTTCAGATACTTTGTCGTTTTTTTCGTTATTTTGTTGCGAATGATGGACAAAAACAGAAAAATAAAATATTTCAGATACTTTGTCGTTTTTTTTCGTTATTTTGTTGCGAAATATGGACAAAAGCACAAAACTAAAATATTTCTTTGTGTTTTTTTCGATACTAAATATTTCTTTGTGTTTTTTTCGATATTTAGTTGCGAAATATGGACGAAAACAGAAAGCTCAAATATTTCAGAGAGTTTTTTGTTTTTTTTCGTTATTTTGTTGCGAAATATGGACAAAACCCGAAAACTCAAATATTTCAGATAATTTTTTTTCGATATTTTGTTGCGAAATATGTAGAAAAACAGGAAACTAAAATATTTCAGATACTTTTTTGTTTGTTTTTTATATTTGAGAGAATTTGTATTTTTCCGTTACTTTGTTGCGACATATGGACAAAACCAAAAAACTCAAATATTTCAGATACTTTGTTTAATTTTTTCGTTATTTTGTTGCGAAATATGGACAAAAACACAAAACTCAAATATTTCAGATTGTTTTTGTTTTTTTTCGATATTTTGTTGCGAAATATGGACAAGAACAGAAAACTCAAATATTTCAGATACTTTTATGTTTTTTTTTCGTTATTTTGTTGCGAAATATGGACATAACAGGAAACTAAAATATTTCAGATACTTTGTCGTTTTTTGTCGTTATTTTGTTGCGAAATATGGACAAAAACAGAAAAATAAAATATTTCAGATACTTTGTCGTTTTTTTTCGTTATTTTGTTGCGAAATATTGATAAAAGCAGAAAGCTCAAATATTTCAGATTCTTTGTGTTTTTTCGATATTTAGTTTCGAAATTTGGACGAAAACAGAAAACTCAAATATTTCAGAGAGTTTTTATTTTTTTTTCGTTATTTTGTTGCGGAATATGGACAAAAACAGAAAGCTGAAATATTTCAGATAATTTTATGTTTTTTTTCGTTATTTTGTTGCGAAATATGGACAAAAACAGAAAACTAAAATATTTCAGATACTTTTTGTTAATTTTTTTCCTAATTTTGTTCAGATATATGGACAATAGCAGAAAACTCAAATATTTCAGATACTTTTTTTTTTTTTTTCCTAATTTTGTTGGGCAATATTGACAAAAAAAAAAAAATATTTCAGAGCATTTTTATTTCGTTATTTTGTTGCGAAATATGGACAAAAACAGAAAGCTCAAATATTTCACATACTTTTATGTTTTTTTTTTGTTATTTTGTTGCGAAATATGGACAAAAGCAGAAAACTCAAATATTTCAGATTCTTTTTGTTTTTTCGATATTTAGTTGTGAAGTATGGACAAAACAGAAAACTCAAATATTTCAGATAGTTTTTTGTTTTTTTTCGTTATTTGGTTGCGAAATATGGACAAAACAAATAACTCAAATATTTCAGATACTTTGTTGTTATTTTTTCTTTATTTTGTTGCAAAATATGGACAAAAACAGAAAACTAAAATATTTCAAAGTTTTTTTTTTTTGATATTTAGTTGCGAAATATGGCCGAACACAGAAAACTCAAATATTTTTTTTTTTTTATATTTAGTTGCGAAATGTGGACAAAAACAGAAAAGTAAAATATTTCAGATACTTCTTTGTTTGTTTTTTTTCCTTATTTTGTTGAGAAATATGGATAAAAACAAAAAACTCAAATATTTCAGAGTATTTGTTTTTTTTTCGTTATTTTGTTGGGAATATGGACAAAAACAGAAAATTCAAATATTTCAGAGAATTTGTTGTTTTTTTTGCGTGCGAAATATTGACAGAAACTGAAAACTCAAATATTTAATTTTTTTTTTTATATTTAGTTGCGAAATGTGGACAAAAACAGAAAAGTAAAATATTTCAGATACTTCTTTGTTTGTTTTTTTCCTTATTTTGTTGAGAAATATGGATAAAAACAAAAAACTCAAATATTTCAGAGAATTTGTTTTTTTCCGTTACTTTGTTGCGAAATATGGACAAAACCAAAAAACTCAAATATTTCAGATACTTTGTTTAATTTTTTCGTTATTTTGTTGCGAAATATGGACAAAAACAGAAAACTCAAATATTTCAGATTCTTTTTGTTTTTTTTTCGCTATTTTGTTGCGAAATATGGACAAGAACAGAAAACTCAAATATTTCAGATACTTTTTTTTTTTTTCGTTATTTTGTTGCGAAATATGCACAAAACAGGAAACTAAAATATTTCAGATACTTTGTCGTTTTTTTTCTTTATTTTGTTGCGAAATATGGACAAAAATAGAAAACTCAAATATTTCAGATTCTTTTTATTTTTTTCGATATTTATTTGCGAAATATGGACAAAAACAGTAAATTCAAATATTTCAGATAGTTTTTTGTTTTTTTTCGTTATTTTCTTGCGAAATATGGAACAAAACACACAGCTCAAATATTTCAGATTCTTTTTTGTTTTTTTTTCGTTATTTTGTTGCGAAATATGGCCAAAACCAGAAAACTCAAATATTTCAGATAATTATTTTTTCGGTATTTTGTTGCGAAATATGTAAAAAAACAGGAAACTAAAATATTTCAGATACTTTGTCGTTTTTTTCGTTATTTTGTTGCGAAATATGGACAAAAATAGAAAACTCAAATATTTCAGATTCTTTTGATTTTTTTCGATATTTATTTGCGAAATATGGACAAAAACAGAAAATTCAAATATTTCAGATGGTTTTTTTGTTTTTATTTTCGTTATTTTCTTGCGAAATATGGACAAAAACAGAAAACTCAAATATTTCAGATAATTTTTTGTTTTTTTTTCGTTATTTTGTTCCGAAATATGGACAAAAACAGAAAACTAAAATATTTCAGATGCTTTTTTGTTTGTTTTTTTCCTAATTTTGTTGAGAAATATGGGCAAAAGTAGAAAACTCAATATTTCAGATACTTTTTTGTTTTTTTTCGTTATTTTGTCGGGAAATATGGATAAAAACAGAAAACTCTAATATTTCAAAAAATTTGTTGTTTTTTTCCGTTATTCTGTTGCGAAATATGGACAAAACCAGTAAACTCAGATATTTCAGATACTTCTTTTTTCGTTATTTTGTTGCGAAATGCGGACAAAAACAGAAACTCAAATATTTCAGATTCTTTTTATTTTGTTCGATATTTAGTTGCGAAATATGGACAAAAACAGAAAATTTAAAAATTTCACACAATTTTTTTTTTTTTTTCGTTTTTTTTGTTCCGAAATATGGGCAAAAACAGAAAACTAAAATATTTCAGATGCTTTTTTGTTTGCTTTTCCCTAATATAGTTGACAAATATGGACAAAAGTAGAAAACTCAAATATTTCAGATACTTTTTTGTTTTTTTTTTCGTTAATTTGGTGGTAAATATGGACAGAAACAGAAAACTCAAATATTTCAAAGAATTTGTAGTTTTTTCCGTTATTTTGTTGCGAAATATGGACAAAACCAGTAACATCAAATATTTCAGATACTTTTTTTTCATTTTTGTTGCGAAATATTGGCAAAAAATGAAAACTAAAATATTTCAGATACTTTTTCGTTTTTTTTCGTTATTTTGTTGCGAAATATGGAGAAAAACAGAAAACTCAAATATTTCAGATTCTTTTTGTTTTTTGCGATGTTTAGATGCGAAATATGGATAAAAACAGAAAACTCAAATATTTCAGATTGCTTTTTGTTTTTTTTCGTTATTTTGATGCGAAATGTGGGCAAAAACAGAAAACTCAAATATTGCAGATACTTTCTTGTAATTTTTGCGTTATTTGATTGCGAAATATGGACAAAAACAGAAAACTAAAATATTTCAGATACTTTGTCGTTGTTTTTTCGTTATTTTGTTGCGAAATATGGACAAAAACAGAAAACTTAAATATTTCAGATTCTTTATGCTTTTTTCGATTTTTAGTTGTGAAATATCGACAAAAACAGAAAACTCAAATATTTCAGATACTTTTTAGTTTTTTTGTTTTCGTTATTTTGTTCCGAAATATCGACAAAAACAGAAAACTCAAATATTTCAGATACTTTTTTGTTTTTTTTTTCGTTATTTTGTTCCGAAATATGGACAAAAACAGAAAACTAAAATATTTCAGATGCTTGTTTGTTTTTTTTGTTCCTAATTTTGTTGAGAAATATGGACAAAAGTAGAAAACTCAAATATTTCAGATACTTTTTTATTTTTTTTTTCGTTATTTTGTTGGGAAATATGGACAAAACCAGTAAACTCAAATATTTCAAATAATTTTTTTTTCGTTATTTTGTTGCGAAATGCAAACAAAAGCAGAAACTCAAATATTTCAGATTCATTTTATTTTTTTCGATATTTAGTTGCGAAATATGGACAAAAAAGAAAATTCAAAATTTTCACATACTTTTTTGTTTTTTTTTTTCGTTATGTTGTTGCAAAATATGGACAAAACCAGAAAACTAAAATATTTCAAATACTTTTTTGTTTGTTTTTTTCCTAATTTTGTTGAGAAATATGGACAAAAGTATAAAACTCAAATATTTCAGATACTTTTTTCTTTTTTTTTCGTTATGTTATTGCGAAATATGGATAAAAAAAACTCAAATATTTCACAGAATTTGTTGTTTTTCACCATATTTTGTTGCAAAATATGGACAGAAAACTCAAATATTTCAGATACTATTTTGTTTTTTTTTCGTTATTTTGTTCCGTAATATGGACAAAAACAGAAAACTAAAATATTTCAGATGTTTTTTGTTTGTTTTTTTCCTAATTTTGTTGAGAAATATAGACAAAAGTAGAAAACTGAAATATTTCAGATACTTTATTGTTTTTTTTTCGTTATTTTGTCGCGAAATATGGACAAAACCAGTAAACTCAAATATTTCAGATACTTCTTTTTTCGTTATGTTGTTGCCAAATGCGGACAAAAACAGAAACTCAAATATTTCAGATTCTATTTATTTTGTTCGATATTTAGTTGCAAAATATGGACAAAAACAGAAAATTCAAAAATTTCACACAATTTTTTGTTTTTGTTCGTTATTTTGTTGCGAATTATGGGCAACAACAGAAAACTAAAATATTTCAGATACTTTTTTGTTTGTTTTTTTTTTTATTTTGTTGAGAAATATGAACAAAACTAGAAAACTCAAATATTTCAGATACTTTTTTTCGTTTTTTGTTGCAAAATATGGACAAAAACAGAAGACTCAAATATTTTAGATAGTTTTTTGTTTTTTTTTCGTTATTTTGTTGCGAAATGTGGACAAAAAAAACTCAAATATTTCAGATATTTTTTTGGTTTTTTTTTTTCGTTATTTTGTTGGGAAATGTGGACAAAAAGATAAAACTCAAATATTTCAGACAGTTTTTTGTTTTTTTTCGTTATTTTGTTGCGAAATATGGACAAAAACAAAAAACTCAAATATTTCAGATTCTTTTTCATTTTTTCGTTATTTAGGTGTGAAATATCGACACAAACAGAAAACTCAAATATTTCAGATACTTTTTTGTTTTTTTTTCGTTATTTTGTTCCGAAATATGGGAAAAAACGGAAAACTCAAATATTTCAGATACTTTCTTGTTATTTTGTCGATATTTTAATGCGAAATATAGACAAAAAATGAAAACTCAAATATTTCAGATACTTTGTCGTTTTTTTTCGTTATTTTGTTGAAAAATATGGGCAAAAAAGAAACTCAAATACTTCAGGTTCTTTTAGTTTTTTACGATATTTAGGTGCGACATATGGACAAAAACAGAAAGCTCAAATATTTTAGATACTTTTATGTTTACTTCGTTATTTTGTTGCCAAATATGGGCAAAAAATGCAAACTAAAATATTTCAGATACTTTTTCATTTTTTTTCTCGTTATTTTTTTGCAAAATATGGAGAAAAACAAAAAACACAATATTTCAGATTCTTTTTGTTTTTTTCGATGTTTAGTTGCGAAAATGGACAAAAACAGAAAACTCAAATATTTAAATAGTTTTTTGTTTTTTGTCCGTTATTTTGTTGCTAAATGTGGACAAAAACAAATAACTAAAATATTTCAGATAGTTTTTCATTTTTTTTCGTTACTTTGTAGCAAAATATGGAGAAAACCAGAAAACTCAAATTCTTTTTGTTTTTTTCGATGTTTACTTGCGAAAATGGACAAAAACAGAAGACTCAAATATTTCAGATAGTTTTTTCTTTTTTTTTTTGTTATTTTGTTGCGAAATGTGGACAAAAACAGAAAACTAAAATATTTCAGATACTTTTTTGTTTATTTTTTTTCCTAATTTTGTTGAGAAATATGGACAAAAGTATAAAACTCAAATATTTCAGATACTTTTTTGTTTTTTTTTCGTTATGTTATTGCGAAATATGGACAAAAGAAACTCAAATATTTCACAGAATTTGTTGTTTTTCACCATATTTTGTTGCGAAATATGGACAGAAAACTAAAATATTTCAGATGTTTTTTGTTTGTTTTTTCCCCAATTTTGTTGAGAAATATGGACAAAAGTAGAAAACTGAAATATTTCAGATACTTTTTTGTTTTTTTTCGTTATTTTGTCAGGTAATATGGACCAAAACAGAAAACTCTAATATTTCAAAAAATTTTGTTGTTTTTCCGTTATTTTGTTGCGAAATATGGACAAAACCAGTAAACTCAAATATTTCAGATACTTCTTTTTTCGTTATTTTGTTGGGAAATGTGGACAAAAAGATAAAACTCAAATATTTCAGACAGTTTTTTGTTTTTTTTCGTTATTTAGTTGCGAAATATGGACAAAAACAAAAAACTCAAATATTTCAGATTCTTTTTCATTTTTTCGTTATTTAGGTGTGAAATATCGACACAAACAGAAAACTCAAATATTTCAGATACTTTTTTGTTTTTTTTCGTTATTTTGTTCCGAAATATGGGAAAAAACGGAAAACTCAAATATTTCAGATACTTTCTTGTTATTTTGTCGATATTTTAATGCGAAATATAGACAAAAAATGAAAACTCAAATATTTCAGATACTTTGTCGTTTTTTTTCGTTATTTTGTTGAAAAATATGGGCAAAAAAGAAACTCAAATACTTCAGGTTCTTTTAGTTTTTTGCGATATTTAGGTGCGAAATATGGACAAAACCAGAAAACTCAAATATTTCAGATATTTTTTTTTCGTTTTTCGTTGCGACATATGGACAAAAACAGAAAGCTCAAATATTTTAGATACTTTTATGTTTACTTCGTTATTTTGTTGCCAAATATGGGCAAAAAATGCAAACTAAAAAAAATATTTCAGATACTTTTTCATTTTTTTTCTCGTTATTTTGTTGCAAAATATGGAGAAAAACAGAAAACATAATATTTCAGATTCTTTTTGTTTTTTTCGATGTTTAGTTGCGAAAATGGACAAGAACAGAAAACTCAAATATTTAAATAGTTTTTTGTTTTTTGTCCGTTATTTTGTAGCTAAATGTGGACAAAAACAAATAACTAAAATATTTCAGATACTTTTTCATTTTTTTTTCGTTACTTTGTAGCAAAATATGGAGAAAACCAGAAAACTCAAATTCTTTTTGTTTTTTTCGATGTTTACTTGTGAAAATGGACAAAAACAGAAGACTCAAATATTTCAGATAGTTTTTTCTTTTTTTTTTTTGTTATTTTGTTGCGAAATGTGGACAAAAACAGAAAACTAAAATATTTCAAATACTTTTTTGTTTGTTTTTTTCCTAATTTTGTTGAGAAATATGGACAAAAGTATAAAACTCAAATATTTCAGATAATTTTTTGTTTTTTTTTTCGTTATGTTATTGCGAAATATGGACAAAAGAAACTCAAATATTTCACAGAATTTGTTGTTTTTCACCATATTTTGTTGCGAAATATGGACAGAAAACTCAAATATTTCAGATACTATTTGGTTTTTTTTTCGTTATTTTGTTCCGTAATATGGACAAAAACAGAAAACTAAAATATTTCAGATGTTTTTTGTTTGTTTTTTTCCTAATTTTGTTGAGAAATATGGACAAAAGTAGAAAACTGAAATATTTCAGATACTTTTTTGTTTTTTTTCGTTATTTTGTCAGGTAATATGGACAAAAACAGAAAACTCTAATATTTCAAAAAATTTGTTGTTTTTTTCCGTTATTTTGTTGCGAAATATGGACAAAACCAGTAAACTCAAATATTTCAGATACTTCTTTTTTCGTTATTTTGTTGCGAAATGCGGACAAAAACAGAAACTCAAATATTTCAGATTCTTTTTATTTTGTTCGATATTTACTTGCGAAATATGGACAAAAACAGAAAATTCAAAAATTTCACACAATTTTTTGTTTTTGTTCGTTATTTTGTTGCGAAATATGGGCAACAACAGAAAACTAAAATATTTCAGATACTTTTTTGTTTGTTTTCTTTTCGTTATTTTGTTGAGAAATATGGACAAAAACAGAAAACTCAAATATTTCAGAGAATTTGTTATTTTTCCGTTATTTTGTTGCGGAATATGGACAAAACCAGAAAACTCAAATATTTCAGATACTTTTTTTCGTTTTTTGTTGCGAAATATGGACAAAAACAGAAAGCTCAAATATTTTAGATACTATTATGTTTTTTTCGTTATTTTGTTGCGAAATATGGGCAAAAAATGAAAACTAAAATATTTCAGATACTTTTTAATTTTTTTTCGTTACTTTATAGCAAAATATGGAGAAAACCAGAAAACTCAGATTCTTTTTGTTTTTTTCGATGTTTACTTGCGAAAATGGACAAAAACAGAAGACTCAAATATTTTAGATAGTTTTTTGTTTTTTTTTCATTATTTTGTTGCGAAATGTGGACAAAAAAAACTCAAATAATTCAGATATTTTTTTGGTGTTTTTTTTTCGTTATTTAGTTGGGAAATGTGGACAAAAAGATAAAACTCAAATATTTCAGACAGTTTTTTGTTTTTTTTCGTTATTTTGTTGCGAAATATGGACAAAAACAAAAAACTCAAATATTTCAGATTCTTTTTCTTTTTTTCGTTATTTAGGTGTGAAATATCGACACAAACAGAAAACTCAAATATTTCAGATACTTTTTTGTTTTTTTTTTCGTTATTTTGTTCCGAAATATGGGAAAAAACGGAAAACTCAAATATTTCAGATACTTTCTTGTTATTCTGTCGATATTTTGATGCAAAATATAGACAAAAAATGAAAACTCAAATATTTCAGATACTTTGTCGTTTTTTTTTCGTTATTTTGTTGCAAAATATGGGCAAAAAAGAAACTCAAATACTTCAGGTTCTTTTAGTTTTTTACGATATTTAGGTGCGAAATATGGACAAAACCAGAAAACTCAAATATTTCAGATATTTTTCTTTCGTTTTTCGTTGCGACATATGGACAAAAACAGAAAGCTCAAATATTTTAGATACTTTTATATTTACTTCTTTATTTTGTTGCCAAATATGGGCAGAAAATGCAAACTAAAATATTTCAGATACTTTTTCATTTTTTTTCTCGTTATTTTGTTGCAAAATATGGAGAAAAACAGAAAACACAATATTTCAGATTCTTTTTGTTTTTTTCGATGTTTAGTTGCGAAAATAGACAAAAACAGAAAACTCAAATATTTTAGATAGTTTTTTGTTTTTTGTCCGTTATTTTGTTGCTAAATGTGGACAAAAACAAAAAACTAAAATATTTCAGATACTTTTTCATTTTTTTTCGTTACTTTGTAGCAAAATATGGAGAAAACCAGAAAACTCAGATTCTTTTTGTTTTTTTCGATGTTTACATGCGAAAATGGACAAAAACAGAAGACTCAAATATTTCAGATAGTTTTTTGTTTTTTTTCTCGTTATTTTGTTGAGAAATGTGGACAAAAACAGAAAACTAAAATATTTCAGATACTTTTTCATTTTTTTTTCGCTATTTTGTTGCAAAATATGGAGAAAAAGAGAAAACACAATATTTCAGATTCTTTTTGTTTTTTTCGATGTTTAGTTGCGAAAATGGACAAAAACAGAAAACTCAAATATTTTAGATAGTTTTTTGTTTTTTGTCGGTTATTTTGTTGCTAAATGTGGACAAAAACAAAAAACTAAAATATTTCAGATACTTTTTCATTTTTTTTCGTTACTTTGTAGCAAAATATGGAGAAAACCAGAAAACTCAGATTCTTTTTGTTTTTTTCGATGTTTACTTGCGAAAATGGACAAAAACAGAAGACTCAAATATTTCAGATAGTTTTTTGTTTTTTGTCCGTTATTTTGTTGCTAAATGTGAACAAAAACAAAAAACTAAAATATTTCAGATACTTTTTGTTTTGTTCGTTATTTAGGTGTGAAATATCGACAAAAACAGAAAACTCAAATATTTCAGATACTGTTTTGTTTTTTTTTCGTTATTTTGTTCCTGTTGTATAATTATATCGAATTATACAATAGTGTCTTATGAAATAAATAAAAAAAACGCACTTTTCAGATTTACAAACAATTATTACATTTATTTATTAAGTATTTTCTTATTGCTACTTAAAGTTCAATTATAATTATCTATTAAAACTTAAATGAAAAACAAATTTAAACTTAACAAAAAAATAATTGATTTTAACTTAACTAACTACCGACTCTTATTATTATATATAATTTTAGGACTTTCAAGAAGAACTTCCCGAACCGATGTTCTTCCGTTTAACTTTTTCTATCAACTCCCCATTGTTTTAATCAATTAATTAATTATATACTTATGGCTTTTTCCAAAATATCGCATGCGATATTTGGAAAAACCAATCAGCGATCAAAATTATTTTTATTTAACACATCAACATAAGTAATATTTAATTACTTAAGTTGAGTGACTCTGCGTGTCCCTGAAAGTATCCGTAATCGGACACCGCAGGTAATGACTTTTGAATTTAAAAAATAATTTTGGTCGCTTAAGCTTAATAATCATATTTTAATTTAATTTAATTAAAAAAATTAGGAATTGCATTTTGCAATTTCCGTTGTGAATAAAATAAAAAATATAAAAGAAAAAAAAAATAAACAGGGTGATCTGTTTTGTTCACAACACCTCCCCTTTTCGAAGAAAGAGTTACAAGACACAAATAATTTTGGGTCTCGTAACTCTTTTCTACACAGGTGTGTATATTTACTTAAAAAAAAATCTACGTGAAAAAAAAAATCTACGTTTAAAACAATTTTACGTTAAAAATTTTTTCGAATAATAAGTGCCGGTATTACAATTGTTATATATATAAAAACTCAAAATTTATGAACATATAAAATCTTATCAAAACAAATTTTTCATGCTTAAGGTTAATATATAATTGTAAGAAATATCCAATTTTGGCATTTAATTGAATATATATATTTTGTTCTTTATAATTGTTTTATCTTAAATGTATCAATTTTCTAAATTCTTTTACTTAAATATAAACTTAGAAACAAAAACAAATTTCTATTATTAATATTCTTTACTTATTTTAAAATTACCCCATTTAATTAATTTACATTTAGTATTTTAAATACTTTCGTTGTAAGAAGTACATCAGTAAAAATCCTCGTTTTTTTTCTTTTTTTGTTAAAAATAAACAACAACAACATAAAAGAATCAAATCAACCAAATGTTTTTTTTTATATTTAGTATGGGGGATATAAATGAAAATTAGTAAATATAGAATAAATATTATTAGTAGTATAAAATTAGTATTTAACATGGGGAATAAATCATTAGACCATTTTCGTTCCATTTTTTACATAAATGTTTTTCTTTTGGTTTTCATTTACTGTCCAGTCCGTAACAGTCTTCTCCTTCGGGAGTAACCTATTAACAAGGTTTTAACCCTATCGGTACCTAAACCATTTCCACCAATTCTATTAATTTTATTTACTTTTAATAAATTACTTTCCAATTTATCTCTAGCCTTATTTACTACAGAAATATAGTTAATATATTTTATAAAATTATTTGTGTTTACTTGAATTTTGCTATAGATTTTATTTAAACCAACATTATCCTTCATAACAACTATCTCTTCACCATTAACTGCCTCTTTATTATCATATACTTCCTTATCTTCTTCTAATTTTTGGTTATTTTCAACTCCCTCCTTAATTTTGTTATATTCTTCAATATCCTTTATAACTTTATCAATATCTTCCATTTCATCATAAACTTCTGCTTTAAGTATAATCAACTTCATAATATTATAATCAACTTCATCTTCAATAATATTTGCTGTTACTGATACAGCATTCTTAATTTCAAAACTACTATTCACTAACTCTTCTAACTTCATCTCTTTATCCTCATTATAAAAAGCTCCTATAAAATTATCTGTTAATAATTCATTCTCAGCACTAAAATAATATTCATTAAAATTTCTACTACCGTGATCAGCTGAACTATGTGTACAATTTACCAATTTAATATCTGGAATATCAACATCTTTATCACCTTTTTGAATATTTTCTATCTCATTATCACTACTTATAACCAATTCATCTAAATATTTTAAGTCTACTTCAGTATCTTCACGACTATTACTCTTTTCGTCTTTTATGTTATTCTTTTCTTCTACAGCATTTCGATCTCTTATTATTTTCTTAATTGTTAAATCTATGCTACTTTTGCCTATCAGCTTTTTCAGTTTCTTTTTTATCTTTTTCTTACCCAACTGAAAACGTGTAAATTTCTTAAATATATTTTTGAATCTTCGTTTTTTTTTCCTTATTTTATTATTTATAATTTTATTTTCGGTATTATTACCTCTTTCCCTATCCATTCTAAATCCTTCTTCATTTTTTTTATATTCTAATACCGAATTTATTATGCTGCCTTGAGCTTTATTATTCGACAATCTTACAAATTCTTTTCCCGCGTTATTTATTGTTCCGCCCCTCTCTTTATTTCGGAATGAATTGGGCTGATTTAATTCATTCCGTCTCCATTTCCCGACTTTAAAGAACTTGTTGCCTCAAAGTTTTGACGATAAGGACATGTCAACAACCTATGTCCCTCTCTCCCACACCATACATAATTACTATTCGCATTCTCTTCAAGCGAATGCACTGTACCTTGCTTTGTAGCTGGTGAATGAATCTGTTGGCATTGTGTTGAGTCATGCCCCCTCATACCGCAGATTGAACAGATTTCTACATTTATTATATTTTGTTCATTTCTCGATTCCCTACATTCTCTACTTATGTGGCCCAACCTTCCACATTTATAACATTTAACGTTACCATTACGATTTGGCGCATTCTCCCTAAATCCATAATTTGTTCTGTTGTTATTATAGGTATTATTATTATTTCCGTAATTATTAGATCTCCTAAAATTGTTATTTTGATTATTATTATTATTATAATTATTATTATTGCTATTATTATTATTTATATTTTCATTATTGTTAAATCTTTTATTATCATTTATATTATTATTCCGTTGTGGATTAGGAGTATTTTGCATACCTAGTTTTTTCATCAGGTCTGTCAGGAGATTTAAAACCTGATTTCCTGGAACTGTCTGACTATTTACCGCCGGACTAGTATTCGCCAAACCCCCCAAACTCAGGGTTTCTCGAATATATTGTTTAGCCGCGCCTATGGCAACCCTTAAAGTTTCTGGATTTTTGAACAACAGGTACTGTTTTACCTGTTCTGATCTTAAACCCCCTAAAAATACTCTTTTGGCCGTTAACTCCATCTCGTTAACTAAAGCCCTACTTTCGTTTGGATACCTTTCATTAACCCTTGTTTTATATGCAGCCAATTTTTCTGCAATTCTTTCACCAAACAATTCCACGGATTCATCTTCAAACTGGTAAATCCCCAACATCTCCGAAGCCAAAGTAGCCATATCTTTGCTTTCCAAAAATCTATTACGTAGAATATCCCTAAAGTGTTCAAAATTTTCTACGTTGGCGTACTTGAACAACGCATTCGCTCTTCCTATCAATTTACTCGTGATCAAAATTCTGAGCACCATACTCCGTTGTTCCTCCCTAGTTATGTCATACGCCTGTTGCGCAAGTTCCAAAAAGTTAGTTAAGTCATTCTCTATGCCCAAACCTGTACCTGAAAATGTAGGAACTTGGAAAAGGAATGTTTTGAGGACCTTTTCTATTGGTAGGAGAGTGGGTTCTAAATTATAGGAATTGTCGTTAGTCAGGTTGAGAACATTAATAGGATGGGATTGTTGATAGGATGTTAACAAAGGATTGTCATTAACTAATCTTAACTCAGGATTAATATTATTAGGGATAACATTTGTAGACATTTTGAAAGGTTGAGGATTAAATGCAGGTGACGGGTTTGGTGTAGAGTTTATCCTACTCGTAGCTTGAGTTAATCTTGATGTTCCTGTCATCTCTAACTTCCTATTAAGCGTTGTTGTATTTGTTGTAGGAAAATTGAATAATTTTGAACTGGTTGATGGCTCCATTATCCTGATCGATTTATTTTTTCTTTCTTTAGATTTGAACTTCCTACAACTCTTTGTTTTTACTGGTCCTATCCTGTTGTATTTAACCCCTGATCTTAATGTACGAAAACTTCTGGCTGGTTCGGTCGGTTCTTCCTCGTCTTGAAGTTGATGTAAAAAGTCGGCAAAATTATTCCTATCTAAAACCCCTAAATTAAATTTTTCCCCACTCTCACTGTCCTTGTTCGTCGGTAATATACTATTTGTAGTAGAATCCCCCAAATCTGGACTAGTATTTATGAATGAAAATGTACCTATTTTCTTGGCAAATTTGTTAAAAGATTGGGCAATCCCTGATGTCGATGGTCTAGATTTATCCTCCGACATTAAAGTAGAAACGAATTCAAATACCAAAATCAAACTTCAAATAAACAAAGTCAAGTGAATAAAAGAGGGGTTAATTATAAGAGTCAGTAATTAAAAATTAGAAAAACTAAAATAAACCACAAATTACAATAAAATTCATCGATTTTTATATAAAAATCAATTCTATTTTATTTTTTATAATTGTACCAAAATGAATCAAAATATTTAAAATTTCTTTTTTAATATCCTTCTTAAAAAAAAAATGTTATAAAAAATTCGTAACGATAAAGAGAAAAACAATTTGATTTATTGATTCTTTTATTTATTTTTGTCCAAAAACAAAAATTTTATTTCCTATCTTCTAAAAAAAACTATTAATTACGTTATTCGTATCTTATAAAAAAAACTTTATAAGAATATATTGAGTTTTTTTTTATTTCATTTTCTTCCCCCTTTTTTTTTACATAAATATATAATTAAAAAATACAAAAACAAATAACTCTGCCTAATCTCTATAATTTTATTAAAATATATTTATTTATTTAAATTTATTAAAAAAAATCCACTTCTTAATTTATTTTAATATTTTAAAAAAAAAAATATTTTACATATATATTTATTTTTTCAAAAAATAATTATTTATTTTAGAAATATTTACTTTTATATTTTATAATTTAAAAAAAATCTTTATTTTTATTTATTAATTTTAAAAAAAAAAAAAATCTTTTCTTTTTATTATTTTTTTTAAAATTTGTTCATACAAAAAAAATTAAACCATTGTAAAAATTAACAGTTTTAAAAAAAAATTATTTCTTACTTTACTATAATTATTTTTTTATTATTTCAAAACATACGACTCACCAAAAGTATTTTTTTTTTCAATAAAAAAAAATGTGCCGCTACTGGCTGCTATACAAATTTCGTATTCTTCAAAAGTTTATCTTCCTACAAAATTCTTCTTCTGCTACACTGCTGCTCCCTTTTTTGGTCTGCCACTGCTTTCCTCGTTCTCTGTTTTGTATATTTTTTTTAAAAAAAAAAAAAAAAGCAAAAACAAAAAATATTATTTTCGTACACAATAATATTTATGTTGTTACAAAACAATTTTTGTGATATTTGATATTTTTTATTATTTTTTTAAAGAATTTACGTATGTATGTATTTTAATTACTGAATAAAAAAAACTTAAAGATTTTTCAATTTTATTACACGTCATTTACCACATAGATTTTATTATTATTTCTTTTTTTTTTTTTTGATAAATGTATAAAAATGTGTTAACTTTAAATATATACATATGTATGTACTATGTGTATATAGATTTATATTTATTTCTCAAAAAATTAGTTTAATTGAAAATTTTTTTGTTTAAAATTTTTGTCTAAAAACATCAATATTTCTTCACTTCTGAATTTAATATATATGTATATATGTAATTTTTAAATTTGTCCACAATTTCAATATTTAATTTTTTCTGCAAACAACTATTACTATTTCACTGTTTATAAATTTTCCTCACTGTGTATAAAAAAAAATCATGTCTTTACTGTATTGTATTTTATTATAAAATTATCTTTAAAGTATTATGAGTTTATTCTATCACTATTTTCACTAATTCGATTTTAAAAATGTTTTAATTTACAATTTCTCTAAACTTTATATTATTATTTACACTTTTTATTATTTTTTAATCACTGTTGTCCATTTATTATTAATTTTGGGTAGTTTTTTTTCACTTTTCAAAAAAAAAAAATTTCCAATAATTTTGTATTTTTATATTTTCAAATTTTAACTTTCCCGTTTTACTCGAAAAGTTCGTCCCAAAAGCGTAATTTTGGGTTAGTCCGCAGCGCCATTTGTTGTATAATTATATCGAATTATACAATAGTGTCTTATGAAATAAATAAAGAAAACGCACTTTTCAGATTTACAAACAATTATTACATTTATTTATTAAGTATTTTCTTATTGCTACTTAAAGTTCAATTATAATTATCTATTAAAACTTAAATGAAAAACAAATTTAAACTTAACAAAAAAATAATTGATTTTAACTTAACTAACTACCGACTCTTATTATTATATATAATTTTAGGACTTTCAAGAAGAACTTCCCGAACCGATGTTCTTCCGTTTAACTTTTTCTATCAACTCCCCATTGTTTTAATCAATTAATTAATTATATACTTATGGCTTTTTCCAAAATATCGCATGCGATATTTGGAAAAACCAATCAGCGATCAAAATTATTTTTATTTAACACATCAACATAAGTAATATTTAATTACTTAAGTTGAGTGACTCTGCGTGTCCCTGAAAGTATCCGTAATCGGACACCGCAGGTAATGACTTTTGAATTTAAAAAATAATTTTGGTCGCTTAAGCTTAATAATCATATTTTAATTTAATTTAATTAAAAAAATTAGGAATTGCATTTTGCAATTTCCGTTGTGAATAAAATAAAAAATATAAAAGAAAAAAAAAATAAACAGGGTGATCTGTTTTATTCACAACATTCCGAAATATGGACAAAAGTAGAAAACTCAAATATTTCAGATACTTTTTTGTATTTTTTCGTTATGTTATTGCGAAATATGGACAAAAAAATCAAATATTTCAGAGAATTTGTTGTTTTTCCCAATATTTTGTTGCGAAATATGGACAAAAACAGAAAACTCAAATATTTCAGATACTTTTTTTTTTTTTTTTGTTATTTTGTTGGTTAATATGGACAAAAACAGAAAACTCAAATATTTCAAAGAATTTGTTGTTTTTTCCGTTATTTGGTTGCGAAATATAGACAAAACCAGTAAACTCAAATATTTCAGATACTTTTTTTTTCGTTATTTTGTTGTGAAATGCGGACAAAAACAGAAATCGAAATATTTCAGATTCTTTTTATTTTTGTCGATATTTAGTTGCGAAATATGGACAAAAACAGAAAATTCAAAAATTTCACATACTTTTTTGTTTTTTTTCGTAATTTTGTTGCGAAATATGGACAACAACAGAAAACTAAAATATTTCAGATACTGTTTTGTTTGTTTTTTTCCTTATTTTTTTGAGAAATATGGACAAACGTAGAAAACTCAAATATTTCAGATATTTCTTTGTTTTTTTTCGTTATTTTGTGGGGAAATAGGGACAAAAACAGAAAACTCAAATATTTCAGAGAAATTGTTGTTTTATCCGTTATTATGTTGCGAAATATGGACAAAACCAGAAAACTCAAATATTTCAGATACCTTTTTTCGTTTTTGTTGCGAAATATTGGAAAAAATTAAAACTAAAATATTTCAGATACTTTTTCGTTTTTTTTCGTTTTTTTGTTGCGAAATATGGAGAAAAACAGAAAACTTAAATATTTCAGATTCTTTTTGTTTTTTTCCGATGTTTAGTTGCGAAATATGGATAAAAACAGCAAACTCAAATATTTCAGAGAAAACCAGAAAACTCAGATTCTTTTTGTTTTTTTCGATGTTTACTTACGAAAATGGACAAAAACAGAAGACTCAAATATTTCAGATAGTTTTTTGGTTTTTTTCTCGTTATTTTGTTGCGAAATGTGGACAAAAACAGAAAACTAAAATATTTCAGATACTTTTTCATTTTTTTTCTCGTTATTTTCTTGCAAAATATGGAGAAAAACAGAAAACACAATATTTCAGATTCTTTTTGTTTTTTTCGATGTTTAGTTGCGAAAATGGACAAAAACAGAAAACTCAAATATTTTAGATAGTTTTTGGTTTTTTGTACGTTATTTTGTTGCTAAATGTGGACAAAAACAAAAAACTAAAATATTTCAGATACTTTTTCATGTTTTTTCGTTACTTTGTAGCAAAATATGGAGAAAACCAGAAAACTCAGATTCTTTTTGTTTTTTTCGATGTTTACTTGCGAAAATGGACAAAAACAGAAGACTCAAATATTTCAGATAGTTTTTTGTTTTTTGTCCGTTATTTTGTTGCTAAATGTGGACAAAAACAAAAAACTAAAATATTTCAGATACTTTTTGTTTTGTTCGTTATTTAGGTGTGAAATATCGACAAAAACAGAAAACTCAAATATTTCAGATACTGTTTTGTTTTTTTTTCGTTATTTTGTTCCGAAATATGGACAAAAGTAGAAAACTCAAATATTTCAGATACTTTTTTGTATTTTTTCGTTATGTTATTTCGAAATATGGACAAAAAAAATCAAATATTTCAGAGAATTTGTTGTTTTTCCCAATATTTTGTTGCGAAATATGGACAAAAACAGAAAACTCAAATATTTCAGATACTTTTTTTTTTTTTTTTTGTTATTTTGTTGGTTAATATGGACAAAAACAGAAAACTCAAATATTTCAAAGAATTTGTTGTTTTTTCCGTTATTTGGTTGCGAAATATAGACAAAACCAGTAAACTCAAATATTTCAGATACTTTTTTTTTCGTTATTTTGTTGTGAAATGCGGACAAAAACAGAAATCGAAATATTTCAGATTCTTTTTATTTTTGTCGATATTTAGTTGCGAAATATGGACAAAAACAGAAAATTCAAAAATTTCACATACTTTTTTGTTTTTTTTTCGTAATTTTGTTGCGAAATATGGACAACAACAGAAAACTAAAATATTTCAGATACTGTTTTGTTTGTTTTTTTCCTTATTTTTTTGAGAAATATGGACAAAAGTAGAAAACTCAAATATTTCAGATATTTCTTTGTTTTTTTTCGTTATTTTGTTGGGAAATAGGGACAAAAACAGAAAACTCAAATATTTCAGAGAAATTGTTGTTTTATCCGTTATTATGTTGCGAAATATGGACAAAACCAGAAAACTCAAATATTTCAGATACCTTTTTTTCGTTTTTGTTGCGAAATATTGGAAAAAATTAAAACTAAAATATTTCAGATACTTTTTCGTTTTTTTTCGTTTTTTTGTTGCGAAATATGGAGAAAAACAGAAAACTTAAATATTTCAGATTCTTTTTGTTTTTTTCCGATGTTTAGTTGCGAAATATGGATAAAAACAGCAAACTCAAATATTTCAGCCTGTTTTTTGTTTTTTTTTCGTTATTTTGTTCCGAAATATGGACAAAAACAGAAAACTAAAATATTTCAGATGCTTTTTTGTTTGTTTTTTTCCTAATTTTGTTGAGAAATATGGGCAAAAGTAGAAAACTCAATATTTCAGATACTTTTTATTTTTTTTTCGTTATTTTGTTGGGAAATATGGACAAAAACAGAAAACTCAAATATTTTAAAGAATATGTTGTTTTTTTCCGTTATTTTGTTCCGAAATATGGACAAGACCAGTAAACTCAAATATTTCACATACCTTTTTTTCGTGTTTGTTGCGAAATATTGGCAAAAAATGAAAACTAAAATATTTCACATACTTTTTGGTTTTTTTCGTTATTTTGTTGCGAAATATGGAGAAAAACTGAAAACTCAAATATTTCAGATTCTTTTTGTTTTTTTCGCTGTTTAGTTGCAAAATATGGATAAAAACAGAAAACTCAAATATTTCAGCCTGTTTTTTGTTTTTTTTCGTTATTTTGTTGCGAAATGTGGACAAAAACAGAAAACTGAAATATTTCAGATACTTTGTCGTTTTTTTTCGTTATTTTTTTGCGAAATATGGACAAAAACAGAAAACTCAAATATTTAAGATATTCAGATATTTCAAATTCTTTTTGTTTTTTTCGATATTCAGGTAAAAAAACAGAAAACTAAAATATTTCAGATGGTTTTTTGTTATTTTGTTCCGAAATATGGACAAAAACAGAAAACTAAAATATTTCAGATGCTTTTTTGTATGTTTTTTTCCTAATTTTGTTGAGAAATATGGACAAAAGTAGAAAACTCAACTTCAGATACTTTTTTGTTTTTTTTCGTGATGTTATTGCGAAATATGGACAAAAAAAAAAATGAAATATTCCAGAGAATTTGTTGTTTTTCCCGATATTTTGTTGCGAAATATGGACAAAACCAGTAAACTCAAATATTTCACATACCTTTTTTTCGTGTTTGTTGCGAAATATTGGCAAAAAATGAAAACTAAAATATTTCACATACTTTTTGGTTTTTTTCGTTATTTTGTTGCGAAATATGGAGAAAAACCGAAAACTCAAATATTTCAGATTCTTTTTGTTTTTTTCGCTGTTTAGTTGCAAAATATGGATAAAAACAGAAAACTCAAATATTTCAGATTCTTTTTGTTTTTTTCGCTCTTTAGTTGCAAAATATGGATAAAAACAGAAAACTCAAATATTTCAGATACTTTGTTGTTTTTTTTTTGTTATTTTTTTGCGAAATATGGTCAAAAACAGAAAACTCAAATATTTAAGATATTCAAATATTTCAAATTCTTTTTGTTTTTTTCGAAATTCAGGTGCGAAATATGGACAAAACCAGAAAACTAAAATATATCAGATGCTTTTTTGTTTGTTTTTTCCTAATTTAGTTGAGAAATATGGACAAAAATAGAAAATTCAAATATTTCAGATACTTTTTTGTTTTTTTTTCGTTATGTTATTGCGAAATATGGGCAAAAAAAACTCAAATATTTCAGAGAATTTGTTGTTTTTTACCATATTTTGTTGCGAAATATGGACAAAAACAGAAACTCAAATATTTCAGATACTATTTTGTTTTTTTTTCGCTATTTTGTTGCGAAATATGGACAAAAACAGAAAACTAAAATATTTCAGAGAATTTGTTGTTTTTTCCGTTTTGTTGCGAAATATGGACAAAACCAGAAAACTCAAATATTTCAGATACTTTTTTTTCGTTTTTTGTTGCGAAATATGGACAAAAACAGAAAGCTCAAATATTTTAGATACTATTATGTTTTTTTCGTTATTTTGTTGCGAAATATGGGCAAAAAATGAAAACTAAAATATTTCAGATACTTTTTCATTTTTTTTCGTTACTTTGTTGCAAAATGTGGAGAAAACCAGAAAACTCAGATTCTTTTTGTTTTTTTCGATGTTTACTTGCGAAAATGTACAAAAACAGAAAACTCAAATATTTTAGATAGTTTTTGGTTTTTTTTTCGTTATTTTGTTGCGATATGTGGACAAAAACAGAAAACTAAAATATTTCAGAAACTTTTTGTTTGTTTTTATTCCTTATTTTGTTGAAAAATATGAACACAAGCAGAAAACTCAAATATTTCAAATACTTTTTTGTTTTTTTTTTCGTTATATTATTGCGAAATATGGACAAAAAAAAACTCAAATATTTCAGATATTTTTTTCGTTTTTTTTTCGTTATTTTGTTGGGAAATATGGACAAAAAGATAAAACTCAAATATTTCAGATTCTTTTTCTTTTTTTCGTTATTTTGGTGTGATATATCGACACAAACAGAAAACTCAAATATTTCAGATACTTTTTTGTTTTTTTTTCGTTATTTTGTTCCGAAATATGGGAAAAACGGAAAACTCAAATATTTCAGATACTTTCTTGTTATTTTGTCGATATTTTGATGCGAAATATAGACAAAAAATGAATACTCAAATATTTCAGATACTTTGTCGTTTTTTTTTCGTTATTTTGTTGCAAAATATGGGCAAAAAAGAAACTCAAATACTTCAGATTCTTTTATTTTTTTCGATATTTAGTTGCGAAATATAGACAAAAACAGAAAATTCCAAAATTTCACATACTTTTTTGTTTTTTTTTCGTTATTTTGTTGCGAAAGATGGACAACAACAGAAAACTAAAATATTTCAGATACTGTTTTGTTTGTTTTTTTCCTTATTTTTTTGAGAAATATGGACAAAAGTAGAAAACTCAAATATTTCAGATATTTCTTTGTTTTTTTTCGTTATTTTGTTGGGAAAAAAATATAACGATAGGGACAAAAACAGAAAACTCAAATATTTCAGAGAATTTGTTGTTTTTCCCAATATTTTGTTGCGAAATATGGACAAAAACAGAAAATTCAAAAATTTCAGATACTTTTTTGTTTTTTTTTTGTTATTTTGTTGGTTAATATGGACAAAAACAGAAAACTAAAATATTTCAAAGAATTTGTTGTTTTTTTCCGTTATTTGGTTGCGAAATATAGACAAAACCAGTAAAATCAAATATTTCAGATACTTCTTTTTTCGTTATTTTGTTGCGAAATGCGGACAAAAACAGAAACTCAAATATTTCAGATTCTTTTTATTTTGTTCGATATTTAGTTGCGAAATATGGACAAAAACAGAAAATTCAAAAATTTCACACAATTTTTTGTTATTGTTCGTTATTATGTTGCCAAATATGGGCAACAACAGAAAACTAAAATATTTCAGATACTTTTTTGTTTGTTTTTTTTTTTTATTTTGTTGAGAAATATGAACAAAACTAGAAAACTCAAATATTTCAGAATATTTTTGTTTTTTTCGTTATTTTGTTGCGAAACATGGACAAAAACAGAAAACTAAAATATTTCAGATACTTTTTTGTTTGTTTTCTTTTCGTTATTTTGTTGAGAAATATGGACAAAGTAGAAAACTCAAATATTTCAGTTTTTTTTTTTTTTTGGTTATTTTGTTGGGAAATATGGACAAAAACAGAAAACTCAAATATTTCAGAGAATTTGTTATTTTTCCGTTATTTTGTTGCGAAATATGGACAAAACCAGAAAACTCAAATATTTCAGATACTTTTTTTCGTTTTTTGTTGCGAAATATGGACAAAAACAGAAAGCTCAAATATTTTAGATACTATTATGTTTTTTTCGTTATTTTGTTGCGAAATATGGGCAAAAACTGAAAACTAAAATATTTCAGATACTTTTTCATTTTTTTTCGTTACTTTATAGCAAAATATGGAGAAAACCAGAAAACTCAGATTCTTTTTGTTTATTTCGATGTTTACTTGCGAAAATGGACAAAAACAGAAGACTCAAATATTTTAGATAGTTTTTTGTTTTTTTTTCGTTATTTTGTTGCGAAAGATACTTTTTCATTTTTTTTTCGCTATTTTGTTGCAAAATATGGAGAAAAACAGAAAACACAATATTTCAGATTCTTTTTGTTTTTTTCGATGTTTAGTTGCGAAAATGGACAAAAACAGAAAACTCAAATATTTTAGATAGTTTTTTGTTTTTTGTCGGTTATTTTGTTGCTAAATGTGGACAAAAACAAAAAACTAAAATATTTCAGATACTTTTTCATTTTTTTTCGTTACTTTGTAGCAAAATATGGAGAAAACCAGAAAACTCAGATTCTTTTTGTTTTTTTCGATGTTTACTTGCGAAAATGGACAAAAACAGAAGACTCAAATATTTCAGATAGTTTTTTGTTTTTTTCTCGTTATTTTGTTGCGAAATGTGGACAAAAACAGAAAACTAAAATATTTCAGATACTTTTTCATTTTTTTTCTCGTTATTTTGTTGCAAAATATGGAGAAAAACAGAAAACACAATATTTCAGATTCTTTTTGTTTTTTTCGATGTTTAGTTGCGAAAATGCACAAAAACAGAAAACTCAAATATTTTAGATAGTTTTTGGTTTTTTGTACGTTATTTTGTTGCTAAATGTGGACAAAAACAAAAAACTAAAATATTTCAGATACTTTTTCATTTTTTTTCGTTACTTTGTAGCAAAATATGGAGAAAACCAGAAAACTCAGATGCTTTTTGTTTTTTTCGATGTTTACTTGCGAAAATGGACAAAAACAGAAGACTCAAATATTTCAGATAGTTTTTTGTTTTTTTTCCGTTATTTTGTTGCTAAATGTGGACAAAAACAAAAAACTAAAATATTTCAGATACTTTTTGTTTGTTTTTTTCCTTATTTTGTTGAGAAATATGAACAAAAGCAGAAAACTCAAATATTTCAACTAATTTTTTTTTTTTTTTTCGTTATATGTATTATTGCGAAATATGGACAAAAAAAAACTCAAATATTTCAGATATTTTATTGTTTTTTTTTCGTTATTTTGTTGGGAAATATGGACAAAAAGAGAAAACTCAAATATTTGAGACAGTTTTTGGTTTTTTTTTCGTTATGTTATTGCGAAATATGGACAAAAAAAATCAAATATTTCAGAGAATTTGTTGTTTTTCCCAATATTTTGTTGCGAATTATGGACAAAAACAGAAAACTCAAATATTTCAGATACTTTTTTGTTTTTTTTTTTGTTATTTTGTTGGTTAATATGGACAAAAACAGAAAACTCAAATATTTCAAAGAATTTGTTGTTTTTTTCCGTTATTTGGTTGCGAAATATAGACAAAACCAGTAAACTCAAATATTTCAGATACTTTTTTTTTCGTTATTTTGTTGTGAAATGCGGACAAAAACAGAAATCGAAATATTTCAGATTCTTTTTATTTTTGTCGATATTTAGTTGCGAAATATGGACAAAAACAGAAAATTCAAAAATTTCACATACTTTTTTGTTTTTTTTTCGTAATTTTGTTGCGAAATATGGACAATAACAGAAAACTAAAATATTTCAGATACAGTTGTGTTTGTTTTTTTCCTTATTTTTTTGAGAAATATGGACAAAAGTAGAAAACTCAAATATTTCAGATATTTCTTTGTTTTTTTTCGTTATTTTGTGGGGAAATAGGGACAAAAACAGAAAACTCAAATATTTCAGAGAAATTGTTGTTTTATCCGTTATTATGTTGCGAAATATGGACAAAACCAGAAAACTCAAATATTTCAGATACCTTTTTTTCGTTTTTGTTGCGAAATATTGGAAAAAATTAAAACTAAAATATTTCAGATACTTTTTCGTTTTTTTTCGTTTTTTTGTTGCAAAATATGGAGAAAAAAAGAAAACTTAAATATTTCAGATTCTTTTTGTTTTTTTCCGATGTTTAGTTGCGAAATATGGATAAAAACAGAAAACTCAAATATTTCAGCCTGTTTTTTGTTTTTTTTTCGTTATTTTGTTGCGAAATGTGGGCAAAAACAGAACACTAAAATATTTCAGATGCTTTTTTGTTTGTTTTTTTCCTTATTTTGTTGAGAAATATGGACAAAAACAGAAAACTCAAATATTTCAGATACTTTTTTTTTTCATTATTTTATTACGAAATATGTACAAACACAGAAAACTCAAATATTTCAGATAATTTTTTGTTTTTTTTGCGTTATTTTGTTCCGAAATATGGACAAAAACAGAAAACTAAAATATTTCAGATGCTTTTTTGTTTGTTTTTTTCCTAATTTTGTATGGGCAAAAGTAGAAAACTCAATATTTCAAATACTTTTTGTTTTTTTTTCGCTATTTTGTTGGGAAATATGTACAAAAACAGAAAACTCAAATATTTCAAAGAATATGTTGTTTTTTTCCGTTATTTTGTTGCGAAATATGGACAAAACCAGTAAACTCAAATATTTCAGATACCTTTTTTTCGTTTTTGTTGCGTAATATTGGCAAAAAATGAAAACTAAAATATTTCAGCTACTTTTTCGTTTTTTTCGTTATTTTGTTGCGAAATATGGAGAAAAACCGAAAACTCAAATATTTCAGATTCTTTTTGTTTTTTTCGCTGTTTAGTTGCAAAATATGGATAAAAACAGAAAACTCAAATATTTCAGATTCATTTTGTTTTTTTCGCTGTTTAGTTGCAAAATATGGATAAAAACAGAAAACTCAAATATTTCAGCCTGTTTTTTGTTTTTATTTCGTTATTTTGTTGCGAAATGTGGTCAAAACCAGAAAACTCAAATATTTAAGATATTCAAATATTTCAAATTCTTTTTGTTTTTTTCGATATTCAGGTGCGAAATATGGACAAAACCAGAAAACTAAAATATATCAGATGCTTTTTTGTTTGTTTTTTCCTAATTTAGTTGAGAAATATGGACAAAAATAGAAAATTCAAATATTTCAGATACTTTTTTGTTTTTTTTTCGTTATGTTATTGCGAAATATGGGCAAAAAAAACTCAAATATTACAGAGAATTTGTTGTTTTTTACCATATTTTGTTGCGAAATATGGACAAAAACAGAAAACTCAAATATTTCAGATACTATTTTGTTTTTTTTTCGCTATTTTGTTCCGAAATATGGACAAAAACAGAAAACTAAAATATTTCAGAGAATTTGTTGTTTTTTCCGTTATTTTGTTGCGAAATATGGACAAAACCAGAAAACTCAAATATTTCAGATACTTTTTTTTCGTTTTTTGTTGCGAAATATGGACAAAAACAGAAAGCTCAAATATTTTAGATACTATTATGTTTTTTTCGTTATTTTGTTGCGAAATATGGGCAAAAAATGAAAACTAAAATATTTCAGATACTTTTTCATTTTTTTTCGTTACTTTGTTGCAAAATATGGAGAAAACCAGAAAACTCAGATTCTTTTTGTTTTTTTCGATGTTTTCTTGCGAAAATGTACAAAAACAGAAAACTCAAATATTTTAGATAGTCTTTTGTTTTTTTTCGTTATTTTGTTGCGAAATGTGGACAAAAACAGAAAACTAAAATATTTCAGAAACTTTTTGTTTGTTTTTATTCCTTATTTTGTTGAAAAATATGAACACAAGCAGAAAACTCAAATATTTCAAATAGTTTTTTGTTTTTTTTTCGTTATATTATTGCGAAATATGGACAAAAAAAAACTCAAATATTTCAGATATTTTGTTCGTTTTTTTTTTTCGTTATTTTGTTGGGAAATATGGACAAAAAGATAAAACTCAAATATTTCAGATTCTTTTTCTTTTTTTCGTTATTTTGGTGTGAAATATCGACACAAACAGAAAACTGAAATATTTCAGATACTTTTTTGTTTTTTTTTCGTTATTTTGTTGCGAAAGATGGACAACAACAGAAAACTAAAATATTTCAGATACTGTTTTGTTTGTTTTTTTCCTTATTTTTTTGAGAAATATGGACAAAAGTAGAAAACTCAAATATTTCAGATACTTTCTTGTTATTTTGTCGATATTTTGATGCGAAATATAGACAAAAAATGAAAACTCAAATATTTCAGATACTAGGTCGTTTTTTTTTCGTTATTTTGTTGCAAAATATGGGCAAAAAAGAAACTCAAATACTTCAGATTCTTTTATTTTTTTCGATATTTAGTTGCGAAATATAGACAAAAACAGAAAATTCAAAAATTTCACATATTTTTTTGTTTTTTTTTGTTATTTTGTTGCGAAAGATGGACAACAACAGAAAACTAAAATATTTCAGATACTGTTTTGTTTGTTTTTTTCCTTATTTTTTTGAGAAATATGGACAAAAGTAGAAAACTCAAATATTTCAGATACTTTTTTGTTTGTTTTTTTCTTATTTTGTTGAGAAATATGGACAAAAACAGAAAACTCAAATATTTCAGATACTTTTTTTTTTTTTCGTTATTTTATTGCGAAATATGTACAAAAACAGAAAACTCAAATATTTTGTATAATTTTTTGTTTTTTTTTTCCTTATTTTGTTCCGAAATATGGACAAAAACAGAAAACTAAAATATTTCAGATGCTTTTTATTTTTTTCGATATTTAGTTGCGAAATATAGACAAAAACAGAAAATTCAATAATTTCACATACTTTTTTGTTTTTTTTTCGTTATTTTGTTGCGAAATATTGAGAAAAACAGAGAACTCAAATATTTCAGATTCTTTTTGTTTTTTTTCGATGTTTAGTTGCGAAATATGGATAAAAACTGAAAACTCAAATATTTCAGCCTTTTTTTTTTTTTTTTCGTTATTTTGTTGCGAAATATGGACAAAAACAGAAAACTCAAATATTTCAGATATTCAAATATTTCAAATTCTTTTTGTTTTTTTCGATATTCAGGTGCGAAATATGGACAAAAACAGAAAACTAAAATATTTCAGATGCTTTTTTGTTTGCCTTTTTCCTAATTTTGTTGAGAAATATAGACAAAAGTAGAAAACCCAAATATTTCAGATAGGTCTTTGTTTTTTTTTCGTTATTTTGTTCCGAAATATGGACAAAAACAGAAAACTAAAATATTTCAGATGCTTGTTTGTTTGTTTTTTTCTTAATTTTGTTGAGAAATATTGGCAAAAGTAGAAAACTCAATATATCAGATACTTTTTATTTTTTTTTCGTTTATTTGTTGGGAAATATGGACAAAAACAGAAAACTCAAATATTTCAAAGAATATGTTGTTTTTTTCCGTTATTTTGTTTCGAAATATGGACAAAACCAGTAAACTCAAATATTTTACATACCTTTTTCTCGTTTTTGTTGCGAAATATTGGCAAAAAATGAAAACTAAAATATTTCACATACTTTTTGGTTTTTTTCGTTATTTTGTTGCGAAATATGGATAAAAACAGAAAACTCAAATATTTCAGATTATTTTTGTTTTTTTCGCTGTTTAGTTGCAAAATATGGATAAAAACAGAAAACTCAAATATTTCAGCCTGTTTTTTGTTTTTTTTTTCGTTATTTTGTTGCGAAATATGGACAAAAACAGAAAACTCAAATATTTCAGATATTCCAATATTTCAAATTCTTTTTGTTTTTTGCGATATTCAGGTGCGAAATATGGACAAAAACAGAAAACTAAAATATTTCAGATGCTTTTTTGTTTGCTTTTTTCCTAATTTTGTTGAGAAATATGGACAAAAGTAGAAAACTCAACTTCAGATACTTTTTGTTTTTTTTCGTGATGTTATTGCGAAATATGGACAAAAAAAAAATGAAATATTGCAGAGAATTTGTTGTTTTTCCCGATATTTTGATGCGAAATATGGACAAACACAGCAAACTCAAATATTTCAGATACTTTTTTGTATTTTTTTCAAAATATTGTTCCGAAATATTGGCAAAAACGGAAAACTCAAATATTTCAGATAATTTCTTGTTATATTTTCGATATTTTGATGCGAAATATAGGCAAAAAATGAAAACTCAAATATTTCAGATCCATTTTTTTTTTTTCGATATTTATGTGCGAAATATGGACAAAAACAGAAAACTAAAATATATCAGATGCTTTTTTGTTTGTTTTTTCCTAATTTAGTTGAGAAATATGGACAAAAGTAGAAAATTCAAATATTTCAGATACTTTTTTGTTTTTTTTTCGTTATGTTTATTGCGAAATATGGGCAAAAAAAACTCAAATATTTCAGAGAATTTGTTGTTTTTTACCATATTTTGTTCCGAAATATGGCCAAAAACAGAAAACTAAAATATTTCAGATGTTTTTTGTTTGTTTTTTTCCTAATTTTGTTGAGAAATATGGACAAAAGTAGAAAACTTAAATATTTCAGATACTTTTTGTTTTTTTCGTTATTTTGTCGGGAAATATGGAGAAAAATAGAAAACTCAAATATTTCAAAGAATTTGTAGTTTTTTTCCGTTATTTTGTTGCGAAATATGGACAAAACCAGTAAACTCAAATATTTCAGATGCTTGTTTTTTCGTTATTTTGTTGCGAAATATGGACAAAAACAGAAAACTCAAAAATTTCACATACTTTTTTGTTTTTTTTTCGTTATTTTGTTGCGAAATATGGACAACAACAGAAAACTAAAATATTTCAGATACTTTATTGTTTGTTTTTTTTCTTATTTTGTTGAGAAATATAGACAAAACTAGAAAACTCAAATATTTCAGATATATTTTTGTTTTTTTTTCGTTATTTTGTTGAGAAATATGGACAAAAGTAGAAAACTCAAATATTTCAAATATTTATTTATTTATTTTTTTGGTTATTTTGTTGGGAAATATGGATAAAAACAAATAACTCAAATATTTCAGAGAATTTGTTGTTTTTTTCCGTTATTTTGTTGCGAAATATGGACAAAACCAGAAAACTCAAATATTTTAGATACTATTATGTTTTTTCGTTATTTTGTTGCGAAATATGGGCAAAAAATGAAAACTAAAATATTTCAGCTACTTTTTCATTTTTTTTTCGTTATTTTGTTGCAAATTATGGAGAAAAACAGAAAACTCAATATTTCAGATTCTTTTTGTTTTTTTCGATGTTTACTTGCGAAAATGGACAAAAACAGAAAACTAAAATATTTCAGATACTTTTTGTTTGTTGTTTTTCCTTATTTGGTTGAGAAATATGAACAAAAGCAGAAAACTAAAATATTTCAAATACTTTTTTTTTTTCGTTATATTATTGCGAAATATGGACAAAATAAAACTCAAATATTTCAGATATTTTTTTGTTTTTTTTTTTCATTATTTTGTTGGGAAATATGGACAAAAACAGAAAACTCAAATATTTCAGACAGTTTTTTTTCGTTATTTTGTTGCGAAATATGGACAAAAACAGAAAACTCAAATATTTCAGATTCTTTTTGTTTTTTTCGTTATTTAGGTGTGAAATATCGACAAAAACAGAAAACTCAAAAATTTCAGATACTTTTTTGTATTTTTTTCGTTATTTTGTTCCGGAATATGGGCAAAAACGGAAAACTCAAATATTTCAGATACTTTCTTGTTATTTTGTCGATATTTTGATGCGAAATATAGACAAAAAATGAAAACTCAAATATTTCAGATACTTTGTCAAAAATTTCACATACTTTTTTGTTTTTTTTCCGTTATTTTGTTGCGAAATAGGGACAACAACAGAAAACTAAAATATTTCAGATACTTTTTTGTTTGTTTTTTTCCTTATTTTGTTGAGAAATATGGACAAAAGTAGAAAACTCAAATATTTCAGATATTTCTTTGTTTTGTTTTCGTTATTTTGTTGGAAAATAGGGACAAAAACACAAAACTCAAATTTTTCAGAAAATTTGTTGGTTTATCCGTTATTATGTTGCGAAATAAGGACAAAACCAGAAAACTCAAATATTTCAGATACCTTTTTGTCGAAGTATTGGCAAAAAAATTAAAACTAAAATATTTCAGATACTTTTTCGTTTTTTTCGTTATTTTGTTGCGAAATATGTAGAAAAACCGAAAACTCAAATATTTCAGATTCTTTTTGTTTTTTTTTCGATGTTTAATTGCAAAATACGGATAAAAACTGAAAACTCAAATATTTCAGACAGTTTATTGTTTTTTTTCGTTATTTTGTTGCGATATGTGCGCAAAAACAAAAAACTCAAATATTTCAGATACTTTGTCGTTTTTTTTTCGTTATTTTGTTGCGAAATATGGACAAAAACAGAAAACTCAAATATTTCAGATGCTTTTTTGTTTGTTTTTTTTCGTTATTTTGTTGGGAAATATGGACAAAAAGATAAAACTCAAATATTTCAGACAGTTTATTGTTTTTTTTCGTTATTTTGTTGCGAAATATGGACAAAAACAAAAAACTCAAATATTTCAGATTCTTTTCTTTTTTTCGTTATTTTGGTGTGAAATATCGACACAAACAGCAAACTCAAATATTTCAGATACTTTTTTGTTTTTTTTTCGTTATTTTGTTCCGAAATATGGGAAAAACGGAAAACTCAAATATTTCAGATACTTTCTTGTTATTTTGTCGATATTTTGATGCGAAATATAGACAAAAAATGAAAACTCAAATATTTCAGATACTTTGTCGTTTTTTTTTCGTTATTTTGTTGCAAAATATGGGCAAAAAAGAAACTCAAATATTTCAGATTCTTTTAGTTTTTTACGATATTTAGGTGCGAAATATGGACAAAACCAGAAAACTCAAATACTTCAGATATTTTTTTTTCGTTTTTCGTTGCGAAATATGGACAAAAACAGAAAACTAAAATATTTCAGATACTTTTTTGTTTTTCTTTGTTATTTTGTTGGTTAATATGGACAAAAACAGAAAACTCAAATATTTCAAAGAATTTGTTGTTATTCTCCGTTATATGGTTGCGAAATATAGACAAAACCAGTAAACTCAAATATTTCAGATACCTTTTTTCGTTTTTGTTGCGAAATATTGGAAAAAATTAAAACTAAAATATTTCAGATACTTTTTCGTTTTTTTTCGTTATTTTGTTGCGAAATATGGAGAAAAACAGAAAACGCAAATATTTCAGATTCTTTTTGTTTTTTTCCGATGTTTAGTTGCGAAATATGGATAAAAACAGAAAATTTAAATATTTCAGCCTGTTTTTTGTTTTTTTTCGTTATTTTGTTGCGAAATGCGGACAAAAACAGAAATCGAAATATTTCATATTCTTTTTATTTTTTTCGATATTTAGTTGCGAAATATAGACAAAAACAGAAAATTCAAAAATTTCACATAGTTTTTTGTTTTTTTTTCGTTATTTTGTTGCGAAAGATGGACAACAACACAAAACTAAAATATTTCAGATACTGTTTTCTTTGTTTTTTTCCTTATTTTTTTGAGAAATATGGACAAAAGTAGAAAACTCAAATATTTCAGATATTTCTTTGTGTTTTTTTCGTTATTTTGTTGGGAAAAAAAATAACGATAGGGACAAAAACAGAAAACTCAAATATTTCAGAGAAATTGTTGTTTTATCCGTTATTATGTTGCGAAATATGGACAAAACCAGAAAACTCAAATATTTCAGATACCTTTTTTCGTTTTTGTTGCGAAATATTGGAAAAAATTAAAACTAAAATATTTCAGATACTTTTTCGTTTTTTTTCGTTATTTTGTTGCGAAATATGGAGAAAAACAGAAAACGCAAATATTTCAGATTCTTTTGGTTTTTTTCCGATGTTTAGTTGCGAAATATGGATAAAAACAGAAAACTCAAATATTTCAAAGAATTTGTTGTTATTCTCCGTTATATGGTTGCGAAATATAGACAAAACCAGTAAACTCAAATATTTCAGATACCTTTTTTCGTTTTTGTTGCGAAATATTGGAAAAAATTAAAACTAAAATATTTCAGATACTTTTTCGTTTTTTTTCGTTATTTTGTTGCGAAATATGGAGAAAAACAGAAAACGCAAATATTTCAGATTCTTTTTGTTTTTTTCCGATGTTTAGTTGCGAAATATGGATAAAAACAGAAAACTCAAATATTTCAGCCTGTTTTTTGTTTTTTTTCGTTATTTTGTTGTGAAAGGTGGGCAAAAACAGAAAACTAAAATATTTCAGATACTTTTTTGTTTGTTTTTTCCTTATTTTGTTGAGAAATATAGACAAAAGTAGAAAACTCAAATATTTCAGATAGGTCTTTGTTTTTTTTTCGTTATTTTGTTGCGAAATATTGGCAAAAAAATTAAAACTAAAATATTTCAGATACTTTTTCGTTTTTTTTCGTTATTTTGTTGTGAAATATGGAGAAAAACAGAGAACTCAAATATTTCAGATTCTTTTTGTTTTTTTTCGATGTTTAGTTGCGAAATATGGATAAAAACTGAAAACTCAATTATTTCAGCCTGTTTTTTGTTTTTTTTCGTTATTTTGTTGCGAAATGTGCGCAAGAACAGAAAACTCAAATATTTCTGATAATTTTTTGTTTTTTTTTCGTTATTTTGTTCCGAAATATGGACAAAAACAGAAAACTAAAATATTTCAGATGCTTTTTTGTTTGTTTTTTTCCTAATTTTGTTGAGAAATATGGGCAAAAGTAGAAAACTTAAATATTTCAAATACTTTTTGTTTTTTTCGTTATTTTGTCGGGAAATATGGAGAAAAATAGAAAACTCAAATATTTCAAAGAATTTGTAGTTTTTTTCCGTTATTTTGTTGCGAAATATGGACAAAACCAGTAAACTCAAATATTTCAGATACTTGTTTTTTCGTTATTTTGTTGCAAAATATGGACAAAAACAGAAAACTCAAAAATTTCACATACTTTTTTGTTTTTTTTTCGTTATTATGTTGCGAAATATGGGAAACAACAGAAAACTAAAATATTTCAGATACTTTATTGTTTGTTTTTTTTTCTAATTTTGTTGAGAAATATAGACAAAACTAGAAAACTCAAATATTTCAGATATATTTTTGTTTTTTTTTTCGTTATTTTGTTGCGAAATATGGACAAAAACAGACAACTAAAATATTTCAGATACTTTTTTGTTTGTATTTTTTTGTTATTTTGTTGAGAAATATGGACAAAAGTAGAAAACTCAAATATTTCACATATTTATTTATTTATTTTTTTGGTTATTTTGTTGGGAAATATGGATAAAAACAGATAACTCAAATATTTCAGAGAATTTGTTGTTTTTTTCCGTTATTTTGTTGCGAAATATGGACAAAACCAGAAAACTCAAATATTTTAGATACTATTATGTTTTTTCGTTATTTTGTTGCGAAATATGGGCAAAAAATGAAAACTAAAATATTTCAGCTACTTTTTCATTTTTTTTTCGTTATTTTGTTGCAAAATATGGAGAAAAACAGAAAACTCAATATTTCAGATTCTTTTTGTTTTTTTCGATGTTTACTTGCGAAAATGGACAAAAACAGAAAACTAAAATATTTCAGATACTTTTGGTTTGTTTTTTTTCCTTATTTGGTTGAGAAATATGAACAACAGCAGAAAACTCAAATATTTCAAATACTTTTTTTTTTTTCGTTATATTATTTCGAAATATGGACAAAATAAAACTCAAATATTTCAGATATTTTTTTGTTTTTTTTTTTTCGTTATTTTGTTGGGAAATATGGACAAAAAGGGAAAACTCAAATATTTCAGACAGTTTTTTGTTTTTTTTCGTTATTTTGTTGCGAAATATGGGCAAAAAATGAAAACTAAAATATTTCAGCTACTTTTTCATTTTTTTTTCGTTATTTTGTTGCAAAATATGGAGAAAAACAGAAAACTCAATATTTCAGATTCTTTTTGTTTTTTTCGATGTTTACTTGCGAAAATGGACAAAAACAGAAAACTAAAATATTTCAGATACTTTTGGTTTGTTTTTTTTCCTTATTTGGTTGAGAAATATGAACAAAAGCAGAAAACTCAAATATTTCAAATACTTTTTTTTTTTCGTTATATTATTGCGAAATATGGACAAAATTAAAACTCAAATATTTCAGATATTTTTTTGTTTTTTTTTTTCGTTATTTTGTTGGGAAATATGGACAAAAACAGAAAACTCAAATATTTCAGCTTCTTTTTGCTTTTTTCGTTATTTAGGTGTGAAATATAGACAAAAACAGAAAACTCAAAAATTTCAGATACTTTTTTGTATTTTTTTCGTTATTTTGTTCCGGAATATGGGCAAAAACGGAAAACTCAAATATTTCAGATACTTTCTTGTTATTTTGTCGATATTTTGATGCGAAATATAGACAAAAAATGAAAACTCAAATATTTCAGATACTTTGTCAAAAATTTCACATACTTTTTTGTTTTTTTTCCGTTATTTTGTTGCGAAATATGGACAACAACAGAAAACTAAAATATTTCAGATACTTTTTTGTTTGTTTTATTCCTTATTTTGTTGAGAAATATGGACAAAAGTAGAAAACTCAAATATTTCAGATATTTCTTTGTTTTGTTTTATTTTGTTGGAAAATAGGGACTAGAACAGAAAACTCAAATATTTCAGAAAATTTGTTGGTTTATCCGTTATTATGTTGCGAAATAAGCACAAAACCAGAAAACTCAAATATTTCAGATACCTTTTTGTCGAAGTATTGGCAAAAAAATTAAAACTAAAATATTTCAGATACTTTTTCGTTTTGTTCGTTATTTTGTTGCGAAATATGTAGAAAAACAGAAAACTCAAATATTTCAGATTCTTTTTGTTTTTTTTCGATGTTTAATTGCAAAATATGGATAAAAACTGAAAACTCAAATATTTCAGCCTGTTTTTTGTTTTTTTTTCATTATTTTGTTGCGATATGAGCGCAAAAACAAAAAACTCAAATATTTCAGAAACTTTGTCGTTTTTTTTTTCGTTATTTTGTTGCGAAATATGGACAAAAACAGAAAACTCAAATATTTCAGATATTCAAATATTTCAGATTCTTTTTGGTTTTTTCGATATTCTGGTGCGCAGTATGCACAAAAACAGAAAACTAAAATATTTCAGATGCTTTTTTGTTTGTTTTTTTCCTAATTTTGTTGAGAAATATGGGCAAAAGTAGAAAACTCAAATATTTCAGATACTTTTTTGATTTTTTTTCGTTATGTTATTGCGAAATATGGACAAAAAAAATCAAATATTTCAGAGACTTTGTTGTTTTGCCCGATATTTTGTTGCGAAATATGGACTAAAACAGAAAACTCAAATATTTCAGATACTTTTTTCTATTTTTTTCGTTATTTTGTTCCGAAATATTGGCAAAACCGGAAAACTCAAATATTTCAGATTCTTTTTTGTTTTTTTCGATATTTATGTGCGAAATATGGACAAAAACAGAAAACTAAAATATTTCAGATGCTTTTTTGTTTGTTTTTTCTTAATTTAGTGGAGAAATATGGACAAAAGTAGAAAACTCAAATATTTCAGACACTTTTTTGATTTTTTTTCGTTATGTTATTGCGAAATATGGGCAAAAAAACTCAAATATTTCAGAGAATTTGTTGTTTTTTACCATATTTTGTTGCGAAATATGGACAAAAACAGAAAACTCAAATATTTCAAAATAACGAAAAAAATACAAAAAAGTATCTGAAATATTTGAGTTTTCTGTTTTTGTCGATATTTCACACCTAAATAACGATATTTCAGATGCTTTTTAGTTTGTTTTTTTCCTAATTTTGTTGAAAAATATTTCAGATACTTTCTTGTTATTTTGTCCATATTTTGATGCGAAATATAGACAAAAAATGAAAACTCAAATATTTCAGATACTTTTTTGTTTTTTTTCGTTATTTTGTAACGAAATATGGACAAAACAGAAAACTAAAATATTTCAGATGCTTTTTTGTTTGGTTTTTTCCTAATTTTGTTGAGAAATATGGGCAAAAGTAGAAAACTCAAATATTTCAGATACTTTTTTGTTTTTTTCCGTTATGTTATTGCGAAATATGGACAAAAAAAATCAAATATTTCAGAGAATTTGTTGTTTTGCCCGATATTTTGTTGCGAAATATGGACTAAAACAGAAAACTCAAATATTTCAGATACTTTTTTGTTTTTTTTCGTTATTTTGTTCCGAAATAGCCAAAAACAGAAAACGAAAAAAAACAAAAAATAGCCAAAAAGGAAATGGCCAAAAACAGAAAACTAAAATATTTCAGATGCTTTTTTGTTTGTTTTTTCCTTAATTTTGTTGAGAAATATGGACAAAAGTAGAAAACTCAAATATTTCAGATACTTTTTTGTTTTTTTTTCGTTATTTTGTTGGTAAATATGGACAAAAACAGAAAACTCAAATATTTCAGCTTCTTTTTACTCTTTTCGTTATTTAGGTGTGAAATATAGACAAAAAATGAAAACTCAAATATTTCAGATACTTTGTCAAAAATTTCACATACTTTTTTGTTTTTTTTCCGTTATTTTGTTGCGAAATATGGACAACAACAGAAAACTAAAATATTTCAGATACTTTTTTGTTTGTTTTTTCCTTATTTTGTTGAGAAATATGGACAAAAGTAGAAAACTCAAATATTTCAGATATTTCTTTGTTTTGTTTTCGTTATTTTGTTGGAAAATAGGGACTAAAACAGAAAACTCAAATATTTCAGAAAATTTGTTGGTTTATCCGTTATTATGTTGCGAAATAAGGACAAAACCAGAAAACTCAAATATTTCAGATACCTTTTAGTCGAAGTATTGGCAAAAAAATTAAAACTAAAATATTTCAGATACTTTTTCGTTTTTTTCGTTATTTTGTTGCGAAATATGTAGAAAAACAGAAAACTCAAATATTTCAGATTCTTTTTGTTTTTTTTCGATGTTTAATTGCGAAATATGGATAAAAACTGAAAACTCAAATATTTCAGCCTGTTTTTTGTTTTTTTTTCATTATTTTGTTGCGATATGAGCGCAAAAACAAAAAACTCAAATATTTCAGATACTTTTTTATTTTTTTTTCGTTATTTTGTTGGGAAATATGGACAAAACCAGTAAACTCAAATATTTCAAATAATTCTTTTTCGTTATTTTGTTGCGAAATGCAGACAAAAGCAGAAACTCAAATATTTCAGATTCATTTTATTTTTTTCGATATTTAGTTGCGAAATATGGACAAAAAGAGAAAATTCAAAATTTTCACATACTTTTTTGTTTTTTTTCTTCGTTATTTTATTGCGAAATATGGACCACAACAGAAAACTACAATATTTCAGATACTTTTTTATTGGTTTTTTTCCTTATTTTGTTTAAAAATATGGACAAAAACAGAAAACTGAAATATTACAGACAGTTTTTTGTTTTTTTTTCGTTATTTTGTTGGGAAATATGGACACAAACAGAAAGTTCAAATATTTCAGAGAATTTGTTGTTTTTTCCGTTATTTTGTTGCGAAATATGGACAAAACCAGAAAACTCAAATATTTCAGATACTTTTTCATTTTTTTTCGTTACTTTGTAGCAAAATATGGAGAAAACCAGAAAACTCAGATTCTTTTTGTTTTTTTCGATGTTTACTTGCGAAAATGGACAAAACCAGAAAACTCAAATATTTCAGATATTTTTTTTTCGTTTTTCGTTGCGACATATGGACAAAAACAGAAAGCTCAAATATTTTAGATACTTTTATGTTTACTTCGTAATTTTGTTGCCAAATATGGGCAAAAAATGCAAACTAAAATTTTTCAGATACTTTTTCATTTTTTTTCTGGTTATTTTGTTATAAAATATGGAGAAAAACAGAAAACTCAAATATTTCAGATAGTTTTTTGTTTTTTTTCTCATTATTTTGTTGCGAAATTTGGACAAAAACAGAAAACTAAAATATTTCAGATACTTTTTCATTTTTTTTTTCGCTATTTTGTTGCAAAATATGGAGAAAAACAGAAAACACAATATTTCAGATTCTTTTTGTTTTTTTCGATGTTTAGTTGCGAAAATGGACAAAAACAGAAAACTCAAATATTTTAGATAGTTTTTTGTTTTTTTTTCCGTTATTTTGTTGCTAAATGTGGACAAAAACAAAAAACTAAAATATTTCAGATACTTTTATGTTTACTTCGTAATTTTGTTGCCAAATATGGGCAAAAAATGCAAACTAAAATTTTTCAGATACTTTTTCATTTTTTTTCTGGTTATTTTGTTATAAAATATGGAGAAAAACAGAAAACTCAAATATTTCAGATAGTTTTTTGTTTTTTTTCTCATTATTTTGTTGCGAAATGTGGACAAAAACAGAAAACTAAAATATTTCAGATACTTTTTCATTTTTTTTTTCGCTATTTTGTTGCAAAATATGGAGAAAAACAGAAAACACAATATTTCACATTCTTTTTGTTTTTTTCGATGTTTAATTGCGAAAATGGACAAAAACAGAAAACTCAAATATTTTAGATAGTTTTTTGTTTTTTTTCCGTTATTTTGTTGCTAAATGTGGACAAAAACAAAAAACTAAAATATTTCAGATACTTTTTGTTTGCTTTTTTCCTTATTTTGTTGAGAAATATGAACAAAAGCAGAAAACTCAAATATTTCAACTAATTTTTTGTTTTTTTTTTGTTATATTATTGCGAAATATGGACAAAAAAAAACTCAAATATTTCAGACATTTTTTTGTTTTTTTTTCGTTATTTTGTTGGGAAATATGGACAAAAAGAGAAAACTCAAATATTTGAGACAGTTTTTTGTTTTATTTTCGTTATATTATTGCGAAATATGGACAAAAAAAACTCAAATATTTCAGATACTTTTTCATTTTTTTTTCGTTATTTTGTTGCGAAATATGGACAAAAACTAAAAACTCAAATATTTCAGATTCTTTTTGTTTTGTTCGTTATTTAGGTGTGAAATATCGACAAAAACAGAAAACTCAAATATTTCAGATACTGTTTAGTTTTTTTTCGTTATTTTGTTCCGAAATATGGGCAAAAACGGAAAACCCAAATATTTCAGATACTTTCTTGTTATTTTTCGATATTTTTATGCGAAATATAGACAAAAAATGAAAACTCTAATATTTCAGATACTTTGTCGTTTTTTTCGTTATTTTGTTGCGAAATATAGGCAAAAAAAACTCAAATAATTCAGAATCTTTTTGTTTTTTTCGATATTTAGGTGCGAAATATGGACAAAAACTAAAAACCAAAATATGTCAGATGCTTTTTTGTTTGTTTTTTTCCTAATTTTGTTGAGAAATATGGACAAAAGTAGAAAACTCAAATATTTCAGATACTTTTTTGTTTTTTTTTCGTTATGTTATTGCGAAATATGGACAAAACAAAATCAAATATTTCAGAGAATTTGTTGTTTTTCCCAATATTTTGTTGCGAAATATGGACAAAAACAGAAAACTGAAATATTTCAGATACTTTTTTTTTTTTGTTATTTTGTTGGTTAATATGGACAAAAACAGAAAACTCAAATATTTCAAAGAATTTGTTGTTTTTTTCCGTTATTTGGTTGCGAAATATAGACAAAACCAGTAAACTCAAATATTTCACATACTTTTTTTTTCGTTATTTTGTTGCGAAATGCGGACAAAAACAGAAATCGAAATATTTCAGATTCTTTTTACTTTTTTCGATATTTAGTTGCAAAATATAGACAAAAACAGAAAATTCAAATATTTCACATACTTTTTTGTTTTTTTTTCGTAATTTTGTTGCGAAATATGGACAACAACAGAAAACTAAAATATTTCAGATACTGTTTTGTTTGTATTTTTCCTTATTTTTTTGAGAAATATGGACAAATGTAGAAAACTCAAATATTTCAGATATTTCTTTGTTTTTTTCGTTTTTTTGTTGGGAAATAGGGACAAAAACAGAAAACTGAAATATTTCAGAGAAATTGTTGTTTTATCCGTTATTATGTTGCGAAATATGGACAAAACCAGAAAACTCAAATATTTCAGATACCTTTTTTTCGTTTTTGTTGCGAAATATTGGAAAAAATTAAAACTAAAATATTTCAGATACTTTTTCGTTTTTTTTCGTTATTTTGTTGCGAAATATGGAGAATAACAGAGAACTTAAATATTTCTGATTCTTTTTGTTTTTTTCCGATGTTTAGTTGCGAAATATAGATAAACACAGAAAACTCAAATATTTCAGCCTGTTTTTTGTTTTTTTTTTGTTATTTTGTTGCGAAATGTGGGCAAAAACAGAAAACTAAAATATTTCAGATACTTTTTTGTTTGTTTTTTTCCTTATTTGGTTGAGAAATATAGACAAACACAGAAAACTCAAATATTTCAGATCCTTTTTTTTTTGTTTCATTATTTTATTGCGAAATATGTACAAAAACAGAAAACTCAAATATTTCAGATTATTTTATGTTTTTTTTTCGTTATTTTGTTCCGAAATATGGACAAAAACAGAAAACTAAAATATTTCGGATGCTTTTTTGTTTGTTTTTTCCTAATTTTGTTGAGAAATATGGACAAAAGTAGAAAACTCAACTTCAGATACTTTTTTGTTTTTTTTCGTGATGTTATTGCGAAATATTGACAACAAAAAAATGAAATATTCCAGAGAATTTGTTGTTTTTCCCGATATTTTGTTGCGAAATGTGGACAAACCCAGAAAACTCAAATATTTCAGATACTTTTTTGTATTTTTTTCGTTATTTTGTTCCGAAATATTGGCATAAACAGAAAACTCAAATATTTCAGATACTTTTTTATTTTTTTTTGTTATTTTGTTGGTTAATATGGACAAAAACAGAAAACTCAAATATTTCAAAGAATTTGTTGTTTTTTTCCGTTATTTGGTTGCGAAATATAGACAAAACCAGTAAACTCAAATATTTCAGATACTTTTTTTTTCGTTATTTTGTTGCGAAATGCGGACAAAAACAGAAATCGAAATATTTCAGATTCTTTTTGTTATTTTCGATGTTTAGTTGCGAAAATGGACAAAAACAGAAAACTCAAATATTTCAGATTGTTTTTTGTTTTTTTTCTTGTTATTTTGTTGCGAAATGTGGACAAAAACAGAAAACTAAAATATTTCAGATACTTTTTCATTTTTTTTTCGCTATTTTGTTGCAAAATATGGAGAAAACAGAAAACACAATATTTCAGATTCTTTTTGTTTTTTTCGATGTTTAGTTGCGAAAATGGACAAAAACAGAAAACTCAAATATTTTAGATTGTTTTTTGTTTTTTTTCTTGTTATTTTGTTGCGAAATGTGGACAAAAACAGAAAACGAAATATTTCAGATTCTTTTTGTTATTTTCGATGTTTAGTTGCGAAAATGGACAAAAACAAAAAACTAAAATATTTCAGATACTTTTTAATTTTTTTTCGTTACTTTGTAGCAAAATATGGAGAAAACCAGAAAACTCAGATTCTTTTTGTTTTTTTCGATGTTTACTTGCGAAAATGGACAAAAACAGAAGACTCAAATATTTCAGATTGTTTTTTGTTTTTTTTCTTGTTATTTTGTTGCGAAATGTGGAGAAAAACAGAAAACTTAATATTTAGTTTCGAAATATGGAGAAAAAAAGAAAACTCAAATATTTCTGATACTTTTTGTTTTGTTATTTTGTTGCGAAATATGAACAAAAACAGAAAGCTCAAATATTTCAGATACTTTTTTGTTTTTTTTTCGTTATATTATTGTGAAATATGGACAAAATAAAACTCAAATATTTCAGATATTTTTTTTCCGTTATTTTGTTGCGAAATATAGACAAAACCGGAAAATTCAAATATTTCAGATACTTTTTTGTTTGTTTTTTTTTTATTTTGTTGACAATTAGGACAAAAGAAAAAACCTCGTATATTTCAGATACTTTTTTGTTTTTTTTTCGTTATTTTGTTACGAAAGATGCACAAAACCCGAAAAGTCAAATATTTCAGATACTTTTTTTCGTTATTTTGTTGCGAAATATGGACAAAAACTGAAATCTCAAACATTTCAGATACTTTTATGTTTTTTTTTGTTATTTTGTTGCGAAATATGGGAAAAAAATGAAAAGTAACATATTTCAGATACTTTTTCGTTTTTTTTCGTTATTCTGTTGCGAAATATGTAGAAAAACAGAAAACTCAAATATTGCACATTTTTTTTTGATATTTAGTTGCGAAATATGGACAAAAACAGAAAACTCAAATATTTCAGATTTTTTTCGTTATTTTGTTGCGAAATATGGACAAAACCAGAAAACTCAAATATTTCAGATACTTTTTTTTCGTTATTTTGTTGGGAAATATGTACAAAAACAAAAAGCTCAAATATTTCAGATACTTTTTTTCGTTATTTTCTTGCGAAATATGGGCGAAAAATGAAAACTAAAATATTTCAGATACTTTTTCGTTTTTTTTTCGTTATTTTGTTGCGAAATATGGACAAAATCAGAAAACTGAAATATTTCAGATTCTTTCTATTTTTTTTTTCAATATTTAGTTGCGAAATATGGATAAAAACAAAAAACTCAAATATTTCAGATACTTTCTTGTTATTTTTTCATTATTTTGTTGCGAAATATTGACAAAAACAGAATGCTCAAATATTTTAAATTCTTTTATGTTTTCTTCGTTATTTTGTTGCGAAATATGGACAAAAGCGGAAAACTCATATATTTCAGATACTTTTTTGTTTGTGTTTTTCCTTATTTTGTTGACAATTAGGACAAAAGCAGGAACCTCGAATATTTCAGATACGTTTTGTTTTTTTTTCGTTATTTTGTTGCGAAAGATGCACAAAACCCGAAAACTCAAATATTTCAGATACTTTTTTTTTATGTTGTTGCGAAATATGGACAAAACCAGAAAGCTCAAATATTTCAGATACTGTTTTTCGTTATTTTGTTGCGAAATATGGACAAAAACAGAAATCTCAAACATTTCAGATACTTTTATGTTTTTTTTCGTTATTTTGTTGCGAAATATGGGCAAAAAAAAAACTAAAATATTTCAGATACTTTTTCGTTTTTTTTAGTTATTCTGTTGCGAAATATGGAGAAAAACAGAAAACTCAAATATTTCAGATTTTTTTTTGATATTTAGTTGCGAAATATGGACAAAAACAGAAATCTCAAACATTTCAGATACTTTTATGTTTTTTTTCGTTATTTTGTTGCGACATATGAGCAAAAAATTAAAACTAAAATATTTCAGATACTTTTTCGTTTTTTTTTCGTTATTCTGTTGCGAAATATGGACAAAAACAGAAATCTCAAATATTTCAGATATTTTTTGTCGTTATTTTGTTGCGAAATATGGACAAAAGTAGAAAACTCAAATATTTCAGATATTTTTTTTTTTTTTTGTTATTTTGTTGGGAAATATGGACAAAACCAGAAAACTCAAATATTTCAGAGAATTTGTTGTTTTTTTCCGGTAATTTGTTGCGAAATATGGACAAAACCAGATATATATAAGATACCCAAACACATATATTTCAGATACTTTTTTTTCGTTTTTTGTTGCGAAATATGGACAAAAACAGAAACCTCAAATATTTCATATACATTTATGTTTTTTTCGATATTTTGTTGCGAAATATGGAGAAAAACAGGAAAATATTGCAGATACTTTTTGTTTGTTTTTTTCCTTATTTTATTGCGAAATATTGACAAAAGCAGAAAACTCAAATATTTCAGATACTTTTTTGTTTTTTTTCGTTATAAAAAACTCCAATATTTCATATATTTTTTTGCTTTTTTTTTGTTATTTTGTTGGGAAATATGGACAAAAACAGAAAACTCAAATATTTTAGAGAATTTGTTGTTTTTTCCATTATTTTGTTGCGAAATATGGACAAAACCAGAAAACTCAAATATTTTAGAGAATTTGTTGTTTTTTCCGTTATTTTGCTGCGAAATATGGACAAAACCAGAAAACTCAAATATTTCAGACACTTTTTTTTGATATTTTGTTGCGAAATATTGACAAAAACAAAAAACTCAAATATTTCAGATTCCTTTTTTTGCGATATTTAGTTGCGAAATATGGACAAAAAGAAAAAAGTAAAATACTTCAGATACTTTTTGTTATTTTTTTTCCTAATTTTGTTCAGATATAAACTAAAATATTTCATACACTTTTTTTTTGTTTTTTTCCTTATTTTGCTGCGAAATATGGACAAAAAGCTCAATTATTTCAGATATTTTTATGTTTTTTTTCGTTATTTTGTTGCGAAATATGGACAAAAGCACAAAAGTCAAATATTTTAGATACTTTTTTGTTTTCTTTTCGTTATTTTGTTGGGAAATATGGACAAAAACAGAAAACTCAAATATTTCAAAGAATTTGTTGTTTTTTTCCGTTATTTTGTTGCGAAATGTAGACAAAACCAGAAAACTCAAATATTTCAGATACTTTTTTTTTCGTTATTTTGTTGAGAAATACGGACAAAAACAGAAAGCTCAAATATTTCAGATACTTTTATGTTTTTTTTTTCGTTATTTTGTTGCGAAATATGGACAAAGAAAGAAAACTCAAATATTTCAGAATCTTTTTGTTTTTTTTTTCGATATTTAGTTGCAAAATATGGACAAAAATAGAAAACTCAAATATTTCAGATAGTTTGTTGTTTTCTGTCGTTATTTTGTTGCGAAATGTGCACAAAAACAGAAAGCTCAAATATTTCAGATACTTTTTTTTTTCTTTACGTTATTTTGTTGGGAAATATGAACAAAAAACAGAAAATTCAAATATTTCAAAGAATTTGTTGTTTTTTGCCGTTATTTTGTTGCGAAATATGGACAAAACCAGAAAACTCAAATATTTCAGATACTTTTTTCCTTATATTGTTGCGAAATATGGACAAGAACAGAAAATTGAACTATTTCAGTTTTTTTTTTGTTATTTTGTGGGCAAATATAGACAAAAACAGAAAATTCAAATATTTCAGAGAATTTGTTGCTTATTTCCCTTATTTTGTTCCGAAATATGGACAAACCCAGAAAACTCAAATATTTCAGATACTTTTATTTGTGATTTTGTTGCGAAATATGGAAAAACAAAAAGCTCATATATTTCAGATACTTTTATGTTTTTTTTCGTTATTTAGTTGCTAAATATCGACAAAAACAGAAAAATCAAATATTTAATATTCTTTCTGTTTTTTTCGATATTTAGTTGCGAAATATTGACAAAAACAAAAAACTCAAATATTGCAGATAATTTTTTGTTTTTTTCGTTGTTTTGTTGCGAAATATGTACAAAAACAGAAAACTAAAATATTTCAGATTGTATTGTTAGTTTTTTCCTAATTTTGTTGAGAAATATAGACAAAAGCAGAAAACTCAAATATTTCAGATACTTTCATGTTTTCTTTTCGTTATTTTGTTGCGAAATATGGACAAAAACAGAAAGCTGAAATATTTGAGCTTTCTGTTTTTGTCGATAAATATGGACAAAAACAGAAAGCTCAAATATACTTTTAAGTTTTTTTTCGTTATTTTGTTGCGCAATATGGACAAAAAATGAAAACTAAAATATTTCAGATACTTTTTCATTTTTTTTTCGTTATATTGTTGCGAAATATGGCAAAGACAGAAAACTCAAACATTTCAGATACTTTTTTGTTTTTTTTGCGTTATTATGTTGCGAAATATGGGGAAAAACAGAATTCTCAAATATTTTGTTTTTTTCGATATTAAGTTGGGAAGTATGGACAAAAACAGAAAACTCAAATATTTCAGATAGTTTTTTGTTTTTTTTTCGTTATTTTGTTGCGAAATATGTACAAAAACAGAAAACTAAAATATTTCAGAATTTTATTGTTAGTTTTTTTCCTAATTTTGTTGAGAAATATTGACAAAAGCAGAAAAATCAAATATTTCAGATACTTTCATGTTTTTTTTGCGTTATTATGTTGCGAAATATGGAGAAAAACAGAAATCTCAAATATTTTGTTTTTGTCGATATTAAGTTGGGAAATATGGACAAAAACAGAAAACTCAAACATTTCATTTTTTTTTTATTTTTAGTTGCGAAATGTGGACAAAAACAGACAAGTAAAATATTTCAGATACATTTTTGTTTGTTTTTTTCCTCATTTTGTTGAGAAATATGGAAAAAAGCAGAATACTCAAATATTTCAGATACTTTTTTTAGTTATTTTGTTGCGAAATATGGACAAAAACAGAAAACTCAAATATTTCAGAGTCTTTTTGTTTTTTTGATATTTAGTTGCAAAATATGGACAAAAACAAAAAACTAAAATATTTCAGATACTTTTTGCTAGTTTTCTTCCTAATTTTGTATAGATATATGGACAAAAGGAGAAACCTCAAATATTTTAGAGAATTTGGTGGTTTTTTCCGTGATTCTGTTGGAAAATATGGTCAAAAACAAAAAACTCAAAATTTTCAGAGAATTTGATGTTTTGTTCCGTTATTAAAACTCAAATATTTCTTCTTTTTTTTTATATTTAGTTGCGAAATATGATCAAAAACAGAAAACTCAAATATTTTAGAGAATATGTTGGTTTTTTGCGTGATTCTATTGGGAAATATGGTCAAAAACAAAAAGCTCAAATTTTTCAGAGAATTTGTTGTTTTTTTCCGTTATTAAAACTGAAATATTTCATTTTTTTTTATATTTAGCTGCGAAATATGGACACAAACAGAAAACTCAAATATTTCAGATACTTTTTTGTTTGCTTTTTTCCTTATTTTGTTGAGAAATATGTACAAAACCAGAAAACTCAAATATTTCAGAGAATTTGTTATTTTTCCGTTATTTTGTTGCAAAATATGGACAAAACCAGAAAACTCAAATATTTCAGATACTTTTTTTTTTTTTAATTTATTTTGTTGCGAAATATTGACAAAAACAGAAAACTCAAATATTTCAGATTCATTTTGTTTTTTTGTGATATTTAGTTGCCAAATATAGACAAAAAGAAAAAACTAAAATACTTCAGATACTTTTCGTTTAGTTTTTTTCCTAATTTTGTTCAGATATATGGAAAAAAACAGAAAACTCAAATATTTCAGATACTGTGTTGTAATTTTTTTGTTATTTTGTTGCGAAATATGTACAAAAACAGAAAGCTCAATATTTCAGATACTTTTTATTTTTTTTTTCGTGATTTAGTTGCGAAATATGGATAAAAACAGAAAATTTCTAATATTTCAGATAATGTCTTTGTCTTGTTATTTTTTCGTTATTTTGTTGCGAAATATGTACAAAAACAGAAAACTCAAATTTTTCAGATACTTTTATATTTTTTTTTCGTTATTTTGTTGCAAAATATGGACAAAAACAGAAAACTCAAATATTTCAGATACTGTCTTGTTATTTTTTCGTTATTTTGTTGCAATGTACAAAAATAGAAAACTAAAATATTTCAGATACGTTTTGTTGTTTATTTTCCTATTTTTGTTGAGAAATATGGACAAAAGTAGAAAACTCAAATATTTCAGAAATATGGACAAAAGAGAAAATTCAAATATTTCAGATTCTTTTTGTTTTTTTTCGATATTTTGTTGCGAAATATGGACACATACAGAAAACTCAAATATTTCAGATATTTTATTTTTTTTTTTCGTTATTTGGGTGGGAAATATGGACAAAAACAGAAAACTCAAATATTTCAGAGTCTTTTTGTTTTTTTGATATTTAGTTGCGAAATATGGACAAAAACAAAAAACTAAAATATTTCAGAATTTTATTGTTAGTTTTTTTCCTAATTTTGTTGAGAAATATTGACAAAAGCAGAAAAATCAAATATTTCAGATACTTTCATGTTTTTTTTGCGTTATTATGTTGCGAAATATGGAGAAAAACAGAAATCTCAAATATTTTGTTTTTTTCGATATTAAGTTGGGAAATATGGACAAAAACAGAAAACTCAAACATTTCATTTTTTTTTTATTTTTAGTTGCGAAATGTGGACAAAAACAGACAAGTAAAATATTTCAGATACATTTTTGTTTGTTTTTTTCCTCATTTTGTTGAGAAATATGGAAAAAAGCAGAATACTCAAATATTTCAGATACTTTTTTTAGTTATTTTGTTGCGAAATATGGACAAAAACAGAAAACTCAAATATTTCAGAGTCTTTTTGTTTTTTTGATATTTAGTTGCAAAATATGGACAAAAACAAAAAACTAAAATATTTCAGATACTTTTTGCTAGTTTTCTTCCTAATTTTGTATAGATATATGGACAAAAGGAGAAACCTCAAATATTTTAGAGAATTTGGTGGTTTTTTCCGTGATTCTGTTGGAAAATATGGTCAAAAACAAAAAACTCAAAATTTTCAGAGAATTTGATGTTTTGTTCCGTTATTAAAACTCAAATATTTCTTCTTTTTTTTTATATTTAGTTGCGAAATATGATCAAAAACAGAAAACTCAAATATTTTAGAGAATATGTTGGTTTTTTGCGTGATTCTATTGGGAAATATGGTCAAAAACAAAAAGCTCAAATTTTTCAGAGAATTTGTTGTTTTTTTCCGTTATTAAAACTGAAATATTTCATTTTTTTTTATATTTAGCTGCGAAATATGGACACAAACAGAAAACTCAAATATTTCAGATACTTTTTTGTTTGCTTTTTTCCTTATTTTGTTGAGAAATATGTACAAAACCAGAAAACTCAAATATTTCAGAGAATTTGTTATTTTTCCGTTATTTTGTTGCAAAATATGGACAAAACCAGAAAACTCAAATATTTCAGATACTTTTTTTTTTTTTAATTTATTTTGTTGCGAAATATTGACAAAAACAGAAAACTCAAATATTTCAGATTCATTTTGTTTTTTTGTGATATTTAGTTGCCAAATATAGACAAAAAGAAAAAACTAAAATACTTCAGATACTTTTCGTTTAGTTTTTTTCCTAATTTTGTTCAGATATATGGAAAAAAACAGAAAACTCAAATATTTCAGATACTGTGTTGTAATTTTTTTGTTATTTTGTTGCGAAATATGTACAAAAACAGAAAGCTCAATATTTCAGATACTTTTTATTTTTTTTTTCGTGATTTAGTTGCGAAATATGGATAAAAACAGAAAATTTCTAATATTTCAGATAATGTCTTTGTCTTGTTATTTTTTCGTTATTTTGTTGCGAAATATGTACAAAAACAGAAAACTCAAATTTTTCAGATACTTTTATATTTTTTTTTCGTTATTTTGTTGCAAAATATGGACAAAAACAGAAAACTTAAATATTTCAGATACTGTCTTGTTATTTTTTCGTTATTTTGTTGCAATGTACAAAAATAGAAAACTAAAATATTTCAGATACGTTTTGTTATTTATTTTCCTATTTTTGTTGAGAAATATGGACAAAAGTAGAAAACTCAAATATTTCAGAAATATGGACAAAAGAGAAAATTCAAATATTTCAGATTCTTTTTGTTTTTTTTCGATATTTTGTTGCGAAATATGGACACATACAGAAAACTCAAATATTTCAGATATTTTTTTTTTTTTTTCGTTATTTGGGTGGGAAATATGGACAAAAACAGAAAACTCAAATATTTCAGAGTCTTTTTGTTTTTTTGATATTTAGTTGCGAAATATGGACAAAAACAAAAAACTCAAATATTTCAGATACTTTTTTTTTTGTTATTTTGTTGCGAAATATGGACAAAAACAGAAAACTCAAATATTTCAGAGTCTTTTTGTTTTTTTTTGATATTTAGTTGCGAAATATGAACAAAAACAAAAAACTAAAATATTTCAGATTCTTTTTGTTAGTTTTTTTCCTAATTTTGTTCAGATATATGGACTAAAGCAGAAAACTAAAATTTTTCAGAGAATTTGTTGTTTTTTTCCGTTATTAAAACTCAAATATTTGATTTTTTTTTTATATTTAGTTGCAAAATATGGACACAAATTGAAAACTCAAATATTTCAGATACTTTTTTGTTTGCTTTTTTCCTTATTTTGTTGAGAAATATGGACAAAAGCAGAAAACTCAAATATTTCAGATACTTTTTTGTTCTTTTTTTTCGTTATTTTGTTGCGAAATATGGATAAAAACCGAAAACTCAAATATTTCAGATACTGTGTTGTAATTTTTTTGTTATTTTGTTGCGAAATATGTACAAAAACAGAAAGCTCAAATATTTCAGATACTTTTTATTTTTTTTTTCGTTATTTAGTTGCGAAATATGGATAAAAACAGAAAATTCTAATATTTCAGATAATGTCTTGTTATTTTTTCGTTATTTTGTTGCGAAATATGTACAAAAACAGAAAACTCAAATTTTTCAGTTACTTTTATATTTTTTTTTCGTTATTTTGTTGCAAAATATAGACAAATACAGAAAACTCAAATATTTCATATAATTTTTTTTTTTTTTCGTTATTTGGGTGGGAAATATGGACAAAAACAGAAAGCTAAACTATTTCAGATAATTATTTTTTGTTATTTTGTTGCGAAAGATGGACAAAAACAGAAACCTCAAATATTGCAGATACTTTTATGTTTTTTTTTTGTTATTTTGTTGAAATATATGGACAAAAACAGAAAAATCAAATATTTCACATTCTTTCTGTTTTTGTCGATATTTAGTTGCGAAATATTGACAAAAACAAAAAACTCTAATATTGCAGATAATTTTTTGTTTTTTTTGTTGCGAAATATGGACAAAAACAGAAAAATAAAATATTTCAGATACTTTCTTGTTATTTTTTCGTTATTTTGTTGCGAAATATGTACAAAAGCAGAATACTAAAATATATCAGATACTTTTTGTTAGTTCTTTTCCTAATTTTGTTGAGCAATATAGACAAAAGCAGAAAACTCAAATATTTCACATTCTTTCAGTTTTTTTCGATATTTAGTTGCGCAATGTTGACAAAAACAAAAAACTCAATTATTTCAGATACTTTGATGTTATTTTTTCGTTATTTTGTTGCGAAATATGGACAAAAACAGAAAGCTCAAATATTTAGGATACTTTTATGTTTTTTTCGTTATTTTGTTGCGAAATATGGACAAAAAATGAAAACTAAAATATTTCAGAAACTTTTTCATTTTTTTTTTCGTTATTTTGTTGCTCAATATGGAGCAAAACAGGAAACTCTAATATTTCAGATTCCTTTTTTTTCGATATTTAGTTGCGAAATATGGACAAAAAAGAAAACTAAAATATTTTAGATACATTGTCGTGTCTTTTCCGTTATTTTATTGCGTAATATGGACAAAAACATAAAGCTCAAATATTTCAGATACTTTGTTGTTATTTTTTCGTTATTTTGTTGCGAAATATGGACAAAACAGAAAACTCAAATATTTCAGATACTTTTTTGTTTTTTTTCGTTATTTTGTTGCGAAATATGGAGAAAAACAGAAATCTCAAATATTTCAGATTCTTTTTGTTTTTTTCGATATTTAGTTTCGAAATATGGACAAAACAGAAAACTGAAATATTTCAGATAGTTTTTTGTTTTTTTTTCGTTAGTTTGTTGCGAAATATGGACAAAACAGAAAACTCAAAGATACTTTGTTGTTATTTTTTCGTTATTTTGTTGCGAAATATGGACAAAAACAGAAAACTAAAATATTTCAGATTTTTTTTTGCTCTTTAGTTGCGAAATATGGACAAACACAGAAAACTCAAATATTTCATTTTTTTTTTATATTTAGTTGCCAAATGTGGCAGAAAAGTAAAATATTTCAGATATTTTTTGTTTGTTTTTTTCCTTATTTTGTTGAGAAATATGGACAAAAACAGAAAACTCAAATATTTCAGAGAATTTGTTGTTTTTTTCTGTTATTTTGTTGGGAAATATGGACAAAAACAGAAAACTCAAATATTTCAGATAATTTGTTGTTTTTTTCCGTTATTTTGTTGCGAAATATTGACAAAAACAGAAAAGTCAAATCTTTCATTTTTTTTTTTAAATTTAGAGGCGAAATATGGACAAAAACAGAAAACTAAAATATTTCAGAAACTTTTTTGCTTTTTTTTTCGTTATATTATTGCGAATTATGGACAAAAAACGAAGACTCAAATATTTCTGATATTTTTTTGTTTTTTGTTTCGTTATTTTGTTGAGAAATATGGAGTAAAACAGAAAACTCAAATATTTCAGAGAATTTGTTATTTTTTCCGTTATTTTGTTGCGAAATATGGACAAAACCAGAAAACTCAAATATCTCAGATACTTTTTTTTGTTATTTTCTTGCGAAATTTGGACAAAAACAGAAAATTCAATTATTTCAGAGTCTTTTTGTTTTTTTCGCTATTTAGCTGCGAAATATTGACAAAAACAAAAAACTAAAATATTGATCAGATTCTTTTTGTTAGTTTTTTTTCTAATTTTGTTCAGATATATGGACTAAAGCAGAAAACTCAAATATTTCAGATACATTTTTGTTTTTTTTCTCGTAATTTTGTTGCAAAATATGGACAAAAACAGAAAACTCAAATATTTCAGATTCTTTTTCTTTTTTTTTATATTTAGTTGCGAAATATGGACAAGAACCAAAAACTAAAATATTTCAGATACTTTTTGTTAATTTTTTCCTAACTTTGTTCAGATATATGGACAAACGCAGAAACCTAAAATATTTTAGGGAATTTGTTGGTTTTTTCTGTGATTTTGTTGCGAAATATGGTCAAAAACAAGAAACTCAAATATTTCAGAGAATTTGTTATTTTTTCCGTTATTTTGTTGCGAAATATGGACAAAACCAAATATTTCAGATACTTTTTTTGTTATTTTGTTGCGAAATATTGACAAAAACAGAAAACTCAAATATTTCAGATTCTTTTTTTTTTTGCGATATGTATTTAGTTGCGAAATATGGACAAAAAGAAAAAACTAAAATACTTCAGATACTTTTCTTTAGTTTTTTTCCTAATTTTGTTCAGATATATGGACAAAAGCAGAAAACTCAAATATTTCAGATACTTTTGTGTTTTTTTTTCTCGTTATTTTGTTGCGAAATATGGATAAAAACAGAAAATTAAAATATTTCAGATACTGTCTTGTAATTTTTTTGTTATTTTGTTGCGAAATATGTACAAAAACAGAAAGCTCAATATGGATAAAAATCATATTGACCATATTTCAAATACTTTTATATTTTTTTTTTCGTTATTGTGTTGCGAAATATGGATAAAAATAGAAAATTCAAATATTTCAGATAATGTCTTGTTATTTTTTCGTTATTTTGTTGCAAAATATGTACAAAAACAGAAAACCAAAATATATCAGATACTTTTTGTTAGTTTTTTTCCTACTTTGTTGAGAAATATGGACAAAAGTAGAAAACTCAAATATTTCAGAAATATGGACAAAAACAGAAAATTCAAATATTTCAGTTTCTTTTTGTTTTTGTCGATATTTACTTGCGAAATATGGACAAAAAAAGATCAAATATTGCAGATAATTTTTTGTTTTTTGTTGTTGCGAAATATGGACAAAAACAGAAAACTAAAATATTTCAAATACTTTCATGTTATTTTTTCGTTATTTTGTTGAGAAATATGTACAAAAGCATAATACGAAAAAATTTCAGATACTTTTTGTTAGTTTTTTTCCTAATTTTGTTGAGCAATATAGACAAAAGCAGAAAACTCAAATATTTCACATTCTTTCTGTTTTTTTCGATATTTAGTTGCGAAATATTGACAAAAACAAAAAACTCAAATATTTTAGATAATTTTTGTTTTTTTCGTTGTTTTGTTGCGAAATATGGACAAAAACAGAAAACTCAAATATTTCAAACACTTTCCTGTTATTTTTTCATTATTTTGTTGCAAAATATGGACAAAACCAGAAAACTCAAATATTTCAGATACTTTCTTTTTATTTTTTCGTTATTTTGTTGCGAAATATGGATAAAAACAGAAAATTCAAATATTTCAGATAATGTCTTGTTATTTTTTTGTTATTTTGTTGCATTGTACAATAACATAAAGCTCAAATATTTCTGATACTTTTATATTTTTTTTCATTATTTTGTTGCAAAATATGTACAAAAACAAAAAACAAAAATATTTCAGATACTTTCTGTTAGTTTTTTTCCTAATTTTGTTGAGAAATATGGACAAAAGTAGAAAACTCAAATATATCAGAAATATGGACAACAACCTAAAATTCAAATATTTCAGTTTCTTTTTGTTTTTTTCGATATTTACTTGCGAAATATGGACAAAAAAAATCAAATATTGCAGATAATTTTTTGTTTTTTGTTGTTGCGAAATATGGACAAAAACAGAAAACTAAAATATTTCAAATACTTTCATGTTATTTTTTCGTTATTTTGTTGCGAAATATGTAGAAAAGCAGAATACTAAATAATTTCAGATACTTTTTGTTAGTTTTTTTCCTAATTTTGTTGAGCAATATAGACAAAAGCAGAAAACTCAAATATTTCACATTCTCTCTGTTTTTTTCGATATTTAGTTGCGAAATTTTGACAAAAAAAAAACTCAAATATTTTAGATAATTTTTTTTTTTTCGTTCTTTTGTTGCGAAATATGGACCAAAACAGAAAACTCAAATATTTAAGACACTTTCCTGTTATTTTTTCATTATTTTGTTGCGAAATATGGACAAAAACAGCTCAAATGTTTTATTTTTTTTTATATTTAGTTGCGAAATGTGGACAAAAACAGAAAAGTAAAATATTTCAGATTCTTCTTTGTTTGTTTTTTTCCTTATATTGTTGAGAAATATGGATAAAAACAAAAAACTCAAATATTTCACAGAATTTGTTTTTTTTTCGTTATTTTGTTGGGAATATGGACAAAAACAGAAAACTCAAATATTTCAGAGAATTAGTTGTTTTTTTTGCGTGCGATATATTGACAGAAACAGAAAACTCAAATATTTCAGAGATTTGTTGTTTTTTTCCGTTATTTTGTTGGGAAATATGGACAAGAACAGAAAACTCAAATATTTCAGATACATTTTTTTTCGATATTAGTTGCGAAATATGGACAAAAACAGAAAACTCAAATATTTCAGATAGGTTTTTGTTTTGCTTACGTTCTTTTGTTGCGAAATATGGACCAAAACAGAAAACTCAAATATTTCAGACACTTTCCTGTTATTTTTTCATTATTTTGTTGCGAAATATGGACAAAAACAGAAAGCTAAAAAATTTCATACACTTTTATGTTTTTTTTCGTTATTTTGTTGCGAAGTATGGACAAAAAATGAAAACTAAAATATTTCAGATACTTTTTCATTTTTTTTTGTTATTTTGTTGCGAAATATGGAGAAAAACAGAAAATTCTAATATTTCAGATTACTTTTGTTTTTTCTATATTTAGTTGCGCAATATGGACAAAAAAGAAATCTAAAATATTTCAGATACGTGGTCGTGTTTTTTTCTGTTATTTTATTGCTTAATATGGACAAAAACATAAAACTCAAATATTTTAGATACTTTTTTGTATTTTTTTCGTTATTTTGTTGCGAAATATGGAGAAAAACGGAAATCTCAAATATTTCAGATTCTTTATGTTTTTTTCGATATTTAGTTTCGAAATATGGACAAAACAGAAAACTCAAATATTTCAGATAGTTTTTTGTTTTTTTGTTCGTTATTTGGACAAAACAGAAAACTCAAATATTTCAGATACTTTGTTGTTATTTTTTCGTTATTTTGTTGCGAAATATGGACAAAAACAGAAAACTAAAATATTTCAGATTTTTTTTTTGATATTTAGTTGCGAAATATGGACAAACACAGAAAACTCAAATATTTCATTTTTTTTTTTATATTTAGTTGCGAAATGTGGACAAAAACAGAAAAGTAAAATATTACTGTTGAGAAATATGGACAAAAACAGAAAACTCAAATGTTTCAGAGTTATTGTTGTTTTTTCCGTTATTTTGTTGGGAAATATGGACAAAAACAGAAAACTCAAATATTTCATTTTTTTTTTTTAAATTTAGTTGCGAAATATGGACAAAAACAGAAAACTAAAATATTTCAGATACTTTTTTGTTTTTTTTTTCGTTATATTATTGCGAATTATGGACAAAAAACGAAGACTCGAATATTTCAGATATTTTTTTGTTTTTTGTTTCGTTATTTTGTTGAGAAATATGGAGTAAAACAGAAAACTCAAATATTTCAGAGAATTTGTTATTTTTTCCGTTATTTTGTTGCGATATATGGACAAAACCAGAAAACTCAAATATTTCAGATACTTTTTTTTGTTATTTTGTTGCGAAATATGGTCAAAAACAAAAACTCAAATATTTCAGATTCTTTTTGTTTTTTGTCGATATTTAGTTGCGAAATATGGACAAAAACAAAAAATTAAAATATTTCAGATACTTTTTGTTAATTTTTTTTCTAACTTTGTTCAGATATATGGACAAAGCAGAAAACTCAAATATTTCAGATACTTTTTTTCGTTATTTTGTTGCGAAATATGGATAAAAACAGAAAACTCAAATATTTCAGATAATGTCTTGTTATTTTGTCGTTATTTTGTTGCGAAATATGCACAAAATCAGAAAGCTCAAATATTTCAGATACTTTTATGTTTTTTTTCGTAATTTTGTTGCAAAATATGGACAAAAACAGAAAACTCAAATGTTTCAGATACTGTCATTTTTTCGTTATTTTGTTGCGAAATATGGCCAAACACAGAAAACTCAAATATTTTATTTTTTTTTATATTTAGTTGCGAAATGTGGACAAAAACAGAAAAGTAAAATATTTCAGATACTTCTTTGTTTGTTTATTTCCTTATTTTGTTGAGAAATATGGATAAAAACAAAAAACTCAAATATTTCAGAGAATTTGTTTTTTTTTCGTTATTTTGTTGGGAATATGGACAAAAACAGAAAACTAAAATATTTCAGAGAATTTGTTGTTTTTTTTTGCGTGCGAAATATTGACAGAATCAGAAAACTCAAATATTTCATTTTTTTTTTTTTTTAATTTAGTTGCGAAATATGGACACATACAGAAAACTAAAATATTTCAGATACTTTTTTGTTTTTTTTTTTCCTTATTTTGTTTAGAATTATGGTCAAAACAGAAAACTCAAATATTTCAGAGAATTTGTTGTTTTTTTCCTTTATTTTTTGGGAAATATGGACAAAACAGAAAATTCAAATATTTCAGATACTTTCTTTTTATTTTTTCGTTATTTTGTGGCGAAATTTGGACAAAAACAGAAAACTCAAATATTTCAGATTCTTTTAGTTTTTTTTCGATATTGAGTTGTGAAATATGGACAAAACAGAAAACTCAAATATTTCAGATAGTTTTTTGTTTTTTTCGTTATTTTTTTGCGAAATATGGACAAAACAAAAAACTCAAATATTTCAGATACTTTGTTGTTATTTTTCGTTATTTTGTGGCAAAATATGGACAAAAACAGAAAACTAAAATATTTCAGAGTTTTTTTTTTTTTTATATTTAGTTGCGAAATATAGCCAAACACAGAAAACTCAAATATTTTATTTTTTTTATATTTAGTTGCGAAATGTGGACAAAAACAGAAAAGTAAAATATTTCAGATACTTCTTTGTTTGTTTTTTTCCTTATTTTGTTGAGAAATATGGATAAAAACAAAAAACTCAAATATTTCACAGAATTTGTTTTTTTTTCGTTATTTTGTTGGGAATATGGACAAAAACAGAAAACTCAAATATTTCAGAGAATTTGTTGTTTTTTTTGCTTGCGATATATTGACAGAAACAGAAAACTCAAATATTTCAGAGAATTTGTTGTTTTTTTCCGTTATTTTGTTGGGAAATATGGACAAGAACAGAAAACTCAAATATTTCAGATACTTTTTTTTTTCGATATTAGTTGCGAAATATGGACAAAAACACAAAGCTCAAATATTTCTGATTCTTTTTTGTTTTTTTTTCTGTTATTTTGTTGCGAAATATGGACAAAAACAGAAAACTCAAATATTTCAGATAGTTTTTTGTTTTGTTTTCGTTATTTTGTTGCGAAATATGAACAAAACAGGAAACTAAAATATTTCAGATACTTTGTCGTTTTTTTTTCTTTATTTTGTTGCGAAATATGGACAAAAATAGAAAACTCAAATATTTCAGATAGGTTTTTGTTTTGCTTACGTTATTTTGTTGCGAAATATGAACAAAAACAAAAAACTCAAATATTTCAGATACTTTTTGTTTTTTTTTCGATATTTAGTTGCGAAATATGTACAAAAACACAAAGCTCAAATATTTCTGATTCTTTTTTGTTTTTTTTTCTGTTATTTTGTTGCGAAATATGGACAAAAACAGAAAACTCAAATATTTCAGATAGTTTTTTGTTTTGTTTTCGTTATTTTGTTGCGAAATATGAACAAAACAGGAAACTAAAATATTTCAGATACTTTGTCGTTTTTTTTCTTTATTTTGTTGCGAAATATGGACAAAACTAGAAAACTCAAATATTTCAGATAATTTTTTTTCGTTATATTGTTGCGAAATATGTAAAAAAACAGGAAACTAAAATATTTTAGATACTTTGTCGTTTTTTTTCGTTATTTTGTTGCGAAATATGGACAAAAATATAAAACTCAAATATTTCAGATTCTTTTTATTTTTTTCGATATTTATTTGCGAAATATGGATAAAAACAGAAAATTCAAATATTTCAGATAGTTTTTTGTTCTTTTTTTCGTTATTTTCTTGCGAAATATTGACAAAAACACAAAGCTCAAATATTTCTGATTCTTTTTTGTTTTTTTTTTCGTTATTTTGTTGCGAAATATGGAGAAAACCAGAAAACTCAAATATGTCAGATAATTTTTTTTCGTTATTTTGTTGCGAAATATGTAGAAAAACAGGAAAATAAAATATTTCAGATACTTTTTTGTTTGTTTTTTATATTTGAGAGAATTTGTTTTTTTGCGTTATTTTGTTGCGAAATATGGACAAAACCAGAAAACTCAAACATTTCAGATACTTTCTTTTTATTTTTTCATTATTTTGTTGCAAAATATGGACAAAAACAGAAAACTCAAATATTTCAGATTCTTTTTGTTTTTTTTGATATTTTGTTGCGAAATATGGACAAAAACAGAAAACTCAAATATTTCAGAAACTTTTATGTTTTTTTTCGTTATTTTGTTGCCAAATATGGACATAACATAAAACTAAAATATTTCAGATACTTTGTCGTTTTTTTCGTTATTTTGTTGCGAATGATGGACAAAAACAGAAAAATAAAATATTTCAGATACTTTGTCGTTTTTTTTCGTTATTTTGTTGCGAAATATGGACAAAAGCACAAAACTAAAATATTTCTTTGTGTTTTTTTCGATACTAAATATTTCTTTGTGTTTTTGTCGATATTTAGTTGCGAAATATGGACGAAAACAGAAAGCTCAAATATTTCAAAGAGCTTTTTGTTTTTTTTCGTTATTTTGTTGCGAAATATGGACAAAACCAGAAAACTCAAATATTTCAGATAATTTTTTTTCGATATTTTGTTGCGAAATATGTAGAAAAACAGGAAACTAAAATATTTCAGATACTTTTTTGTTTGTTTTTTATATTTGAGAGAATTTGTATTTTTCCGTTACTTTGTTGCGAAATATGGACAAAACCAGAAAACTCAAACATTTCAGATACTTTCTTTTTATTTTTTCGTTATTTTGTTGCAAAATATGGACAAAAACAGAAAACTCAAATATTTCAGATTCTTTTTGTTTTTTTTTGATATTTTGTTGCGAAATATGGACAAAAACAGAAAACTCAAATATTTCAGATACTTTTATGTTTTTTTTTCGTTATTTTGTTGCGAAATATGGACATAACAGGAAACTAAAATATTTCAGATACTTTGTCGTTTTTTGTCGTTATTTTGTTGCGAAATATGGACAAAAACAGAAAAATAAAATATTTCAGATACTTTGTCGTTTTTTTTCGTTATTTTGTTGCGACATATTGATAAAAGCAGAAAGCTCAAATATTTCAGATTCTTTGTGTTTTTTCGATATTTAGTTTCGAAATTTGGACGAAAACAGAAAACTCAAATATTTCAGAGAGTTTTTATTTTTTTTTCGTTATTTTGTTGCGGAATATGGACAAAAACAGAAAGCTGAAATATTTCAGATAATTTTATGTTTTTTTTCGTTATTTTGTTGCGAAATATGGACAAAAACAGAAAACTAAAATATTTCAGATACTTTTTGTTAATTTTTTTCCTAATTTTGTTCAGATATATGGACAATAGCAGAAAACTCAAATATTTCAGATTTTTTTTTTTTTTTTTGTTGTTTTGTTGGGCAATATGGACAAAAAAAAAAAATATTTCAGAGCATTTTTATTTCGTTATTTTGTTGCGAAATATGGACAAAAACAGAAAGCTCAAATATTTCAGATACTTTTATGTTTTTTTTTTGTTATTTTGTTGCGAAATATGGACAAAAGCAGAAAACTCAAATATTTCAGATTCTTTTTGTTTTTTCGATATTTAGTTGTGAAGTATGGACAAAACAGAAAACTCAAATATTTCAGATAGTTTTTTGTTTTTTTTCGTTATTTGGTTGCGAAATATGGACAAAACAAATAACTCAAATATTTCAGATACTTTGTTGTTATTTTTTCTTTATTTTGTTGCAAAATATGGACAAAAACAGAAAACTAAAATATTTCAGAGTTTTTTTTTTTTTGATATTTAGTTGCGAAATATGGCCGAACACAGAAAACTCAAATATTTTTTTTTTTTTATATTTAGTTGTGAAATGTGGACAAAAACAGAAAAGTAAAATATTTCAGATACTTCTTTGTTTGTTTTTTTCCTTATTTTGTTGAGAAATATGGATAAAAACAAAAAACTCAAATATTTCAGAGTATTTGTTTTTTTTTCGTTATTTTGTTGGGAATATGGACAAAAACAGAAAATTCAAATATTTCAGAGAATTTGTTGTTTTTTTTGCGTGCGAAATATTGACAGAAACAGAAAACTCAAATATTTAATTTTTTTTTTTATATTTAGTTGCGAAATGTGGACAAAAACAGAAAAGTAAAATATTTCAGATACTTCTTTGTTTGTTTTTTTCCTTATTTTGTTGAGAAATATGGATAAAAACAAAAAACTCAAATATTTCAGAGAATTTGTTTTTTTTTCGTTATTTTGTTGCGATATGTGGACAAAAACAGAAAACTAAAATATTTCAGAGAATTTATTGTTTTTTTTTGCGTGCGAAATATTGACAGAAACAGAAAACTCAAATATTTAATTTTTTTTTTTATATTTAGTTGCGAAATGTGGACAAAAACAGAAAAGTAAAATATTTCAGATACTTCTTTGTTTGTTTTTTTCCTTATTTTGTTGAGAAATATGGATAAAAACAAAAAACTCAAATATTTCAGAGTATTTGTTTTTTTTTCGTTATTTTGTTGGGAATATGGACAAAAACAGAAAATTCAAATATTTCAGAGAATTTGTTGTTTTTTTTGCGTGCGAAATATTGACAGAAACAGAAAACTCAAATATTTAATTTTTTTTTTTATATTTAGTTGCGAAATGTGGACAAAAACAGAAAAGTAAAATATTTCAGATACTTCTTTGTTTGTTTTTTTCCTTATTTTGTTGAGAAATATGGATAAAAACAAAAAACTCAAATATTTCAGAGTATTTGTTTTTTTTTCGTTATTTTGTTGGGAATATGGACAAAAACAGAAAATTCAAATATTTCAGAGAATTTGTTGTTTTTTTTGCGTGCGAAATATTGACAGAAACAGAAAACTCAAATATTTAATTTTTTTTTTTATATTTAGTTGCGAAATGTGGACAAAAACAGAAAAGTAAAATATTTCAGATACTTCTTTGTTTGTTTTTTTCCTTATTTTGTTGAGAAATATGGATAAAAACAAAAAACTCAAATATTTCAGAGTATTTGTTTTTTTTTCGTTATTTTGTTGGGAATATGGACAAAAACAGAAAATTCAAATATTTCAGAGAATTTGTTGTTTTTTTTGCGTGCGAAATATTGACAGAAACAGAAAACTCAAATATTTAATTTTTTTTTTTATATTTAGTTGCGAAATGTGGACAAAAACAGAAAAGTAAAATATTTCAGATACTTCTTTGTTTGTTTTTTTCCTTATTTTGTTGAGAAATATGGATAAAAACAAAAAACTCAAATATTTCAGAGTATTTGTTTTTTTTTCGTTATTTTGTTGGGAATATGGACAAAAACAGAAAATTCAAATATTTCAGAGAATTTGTTGTTTTTTTTGCGTGCGAAATATTGACAGAAACAGAAAACTCAAATATTTAATTTTTTTTTTTATATTTAGTTGCGAAATGTGGACAAAAACAGAAAAGTAAAATATTTCAGATACTTCTTTGTTTGTTTTTTTCCTTATTTTGTTGAGAAATATGGATAAAAACAAAAAACTCAAATATTTCAGAGTATTTGTTTTTTTTTCTTTATTTTGTTGCGAAATATGGACAAAAATAGAAAACTCAAATATTTCAGATTCTTTTTATTTTTTTCGATATTTATTTGCGAAATATGGACAAAAACAGTAAATTCAAATATTTCAGATAGTTTTTTGTTTTTTTTCGTTATTTTCTTGCGAAATATGGAACAAAAGACACAGCTCAAATATTTCAGATTCTTTTTTGTTTTTTTTTCGTTATTTTGTTGCGAAATATGGCCAAAACCAGAAAACTCAAATATTTCAGATAATTATTTTTTCGGTATTTTGTTACGAAATATGTAAAAAAACAGGAAACTAAAATATTTCAGATACTTTGTCGTTTTTTTCGTTATTTTGTTGCGAAATATGGACAAAAATAGAAAACTCAAATATTTCAGATTCTTTTGATTTTTTTCGATATTTATTTGCGAAATATGGACAAAAACAGAAAATTCAAATATTTCAGATAGTTTTTTTTTTTTTTTTTTGTTATTTTCTTGCGAAATATGGACAAAAACACAAAGCTCAAATATTTCTGATTCTTTTTTGTTTTTTTTTTCGTTATTTTGTTGCGAAATATGGAGAAAACCAGAAAACTCAAATATGTCAGATCCTTTTTTATCGTTATTTTGTTGCGAAATATGTAGAAAAACAGGAAAATAAAATATTTCAGATACTTTTTTGTTTGTTTTTATATTTGAGAGAATTTGTTTTTTTGCGTTATTTTGTTGCGAAATATGGACAAAACCAGAAAACTCAAACATTTCAGATACTTTCTTTTTATTTTTTCGTTATTTTGTTGCAAAATATGGACAAAAACAGAAAACTCAAATATTTCAGATTCTTTTTGTTTTTTTTGAAATTTTGTTGCGAAATATGGACAAAAACAGAAAACTCAAATATTTCAGATACTTTTATGTTTTTTTTCGTTATTTTGTTGCCAAATATGGACATAACATAAAACTAAAATATTTCAGATACTTTGTCGTTTTTTTCGTTATTTTGTTGCGAATGATGGACAAAAACAGAAAAATAAAATATTTCAGATACTTTGTCGTTTTTTTTCGTTATTTTGTTGCGAAATATGGACAAAAGCACAAAACTAAAATATTTCTTTGTGTTTTTTTCGATACTAAATATTTCTTTGTGTTTTTTTCGATATTTAGTTGCGAAATATGGACGAAAACAGAAAGCTCAAATATTTCAGAGAGTTTTTTGTTTTTTTTTCGTTATTTTGTTGCGAAATATGGACAAAACCAGAAAACTCAAATATTTCAGATAATTTTTTTTCGATATTTTGTTGCGAAATATGTAGAAAAACAGGAAACTAAAATATTTCAGATACTTTTTTGTTTGTTTTTTATATTTGAGAGAATTTGTATTTTTCCGTTACTTTGTTGCGAAATATGGACAAAACCAAAAAACTCAAATATTTCAGATACTTTGTTTAATTTTTTCGTTATTTTGTTGCGAAATATGGACAAAAACAGAAAACTCAAATATTTCAGATTGTTTTTGTTTTTTTTCGATATTTTGTTGCGAAATATGGACAAAAACAGAAAACTCAAATATTTCAGATACTTTTATGTTTTTTTTTCGTTATTTTGTTGCGAAATATGGACATAACAGGAAACTAAAATATTTCAGATACTTTGTCGTTTTTTGTCGTTATTTTGTTGCGAAATATGGACAAAAACAGAAAAATAAAATATTTCAGATACTTTGTCGTTTTTTTCGTTATTTTGTTGCGAAATATTGATAAAAGCAGAAAGCTCAAATATTTCAGATTCTTTGTGTTTTTTCGATATTTAGTTTCGAAATTTGGACGAAAACAGAAAACTCAAATATTTCAGAGAGTTTTTATTTTTTTTTCGTTATTTTGTTGCGGAATATGGACAAAAACAGAAAGCTGAAATATTTCAGATAATTTTATGTTTTTTTTCGTTATTTTGTTGCGAAATATGGACAAAAACAGAAAACTAAAATATTTCAGATACTTTTTGTTAATTTTTTTCCTAATTTTGTTCAGATATATGGACAATAGCAGAAAACTCAAATATTTCAGATACTTTTTTTTTTTTTGTTGTTTTGTTGGGCAATATGGACAAAAAAAAAAAAATATTTCAGAGCATTTTTATTTCGTTATTTTGTTGCGAAATATGGACAAAAACAGAAAGCTCAAATATTTCAGATACTTTTATGTTTTTTTTTTGTTATTTTGTTGCGAAATATGGACAAAAGCAGAAAACTCAAATATTTCAGATAGTTTTTTGTTTTTTTTTCGTTATTTGGTTGCGAAATATGGACAAAACAAATAACTCAAATATTTCAGATACTTTGTTGTTATTTTTTCTTTATTTTGTTGCAAAATATGGACAAAAACAGAAAACTAAAATATTTCAAAGTTTTTTTTTTTTTGATATTTAGTTGCGAAATATGGCCGAACACAGAAAACTCAAATATTTTTTTTTTTATATTTAGTTGCGAAATGTGGACAAAAACAGAAAAGTAAAATATTTCAGATACTTCTTTGTTTGTTTTTTTCCTTATTTTGTTGAGAAATATGGATAAAAACAAAAAACTCAAATATTTCAGAGTATTTGTTTTTTTTTCGTTATTTTGTTGGGAATATGGACAAAAACAGAAAATTCATATATTTCAGAGAATTTGTTGTTTTTTTTGCGTGCGAAATATTGACAGAAACAGAAAACTCAAATATTTAATTTTTTTTTTTATATTTAGTTGCGAAATGTGGACAAAAACAGAAAAGTAAAATATTTCAGATACTTCTTTGTTTGTTTTTTTCCTTATTTTGTTGAGAAATATGGATAAAAACAAAAAACTCAAATATTTCAGAGTATTTGTTTTTTTTTCGTTATTTTGTTGGGAATATGGACAAAAACAGAAAATTCAAATATTTCAGAGAATTTGTTGTTTTTTTTGCGTGCGAAATATTGACAGAAACTGAAAACTCAAATATTTAATTTTTTTTTTTATATTTAGTTGCGAAATGTGGACAAAAACAGAAAAGTAAAATATTTCAGATACTTCTTTGTTTGTTTTTTTCCTTATTTTGTTGAGAAATATGGATAAAAACAAAAAACTCAAATATTTCAGAGTATTTGTTTTTTTTTTCGTTATTTTGTTGCGAAATATGCACAAAACAGGAAACTAAAATATTTCAGATACTTTGTCGTTTTTTTTCTTTATTTTGTTGCGAAATATGGACAAAAATAGAAAACTCAAATATTTCAGATTCTTTTTATTTTTTTCGATATTTATTTGCGAAATATGGACAAAAACAGTAAATTCAAATATTTCAGATAGTGTTTTGTTTTTTTTCGTTATTTTCTTGCGAAATATGGAACAAAACACACAGCTCAAATATTTCAGATTCTTTTTTGTTTTTTTTTCGTTATTTTGTTGCGAAATATGGCCAAAACCAGAAAACTCAAATATTTCAGATAATTATTTTTTCGGTATTTTGTTGCGAAATATGTAAAAAAACAGGAAACTAAAATATTTCAGATACTTTGTCGTTTTTTTTCTTTATTTTGTTGCGAAATATGGACAAAAATAGAAAACTCAAATATTTCAGATTCTTTTTATTTTTTTCGATATTTATTTGCGAAATATGGACAAAAACAGTAAATTCAAATATTTCAGATAGTGTTTTGTTTTTTTTCGTTATTTTCTTGCGAAATATGGAACAAAACACACAGCTCAAATATTTCAGATTCTTTTTTGTTTTTTTTTCGTTATTTTGTTGCGAAATATGGCCAAAACCAGAAAACTCAAATATTTCAGATAATTATTTTTTCGGTATTTTGTTGCGAAATATGTAAAAAAACAGGAAACTAAAATATTTCAGATACTTTGTCGTTTTTTTCGTTATTTTCTTGCCAAATATGGACAAAAACAGAAAATACAAATATTTCAGATAATTTTTTGTTTTTTTTTTCGTTATTTTGTTCCGAAATATGGACAAAAACAGAAAACTAAAATATTTCAGATGCTTTTTTGTTTGTTTTTTTCCTAAATTTGTTGAGAAATATGGGCAAAAGTAGAAAACTCAATATTTCAGATACTTTTTTGTTTTTTTTTTCGTTATTTTGTCGGGAAATATGGATAAAAACAGAAAACTCTAATATTTCAAAAAATTTGTTGTTTTTTTCCGTTATTCTGTTGCGAAATATGGACAAAACCAGTAAACTCAGATATTTCAGATACTTCTTTTTTCGTTATTTTGTTGCGAAATGCGGACAAAAACAGAAACTCAAATATTTCAGATTCTTTTTATTTTGTTCGATATTTAGTTGCGAAATATGGACAAAAACAGAAAATTTAAAAATTTCACACAATTTTTTTTTTTTTTTCGTTTTTTTTGTTCCGAAATATGGGCAAAAACAGAAAACTAAAATATTTCAGATGCTTTTTTGTTTGCTTTTCCCTAATATAGTTGACAAATATGGACAAAAGTAGAAAACTCAAATATTTCAGATACTTTTTTGTTTTTTTTTTCGTTAATTTGGTGGTAAATATGGACAGAAACAGAAAACTCAAATATTTCAAAGAATTTGTAGTTTTTTCCGTTATTTTGTTGCGAAATATGGACAAAACCAGTAACATCAAATATTTCAGATACTTTTTTTTCGTTTTTGTTGCGAAATATTGGCAAAAAATGAAAACTAAAATATTTCAGATACTTTTTCGTTTTTTTTCGTTATTTTGTTGCGAAATATGGAGAAAAACCGAAAACTCAAATATTTCAGATTCTTTTTGTTTTTTTTTCGATGTTTAGTTGCGAAATATGGATAAAAACAGAAAACTCAAATATTTCAGATTGTTTTTTGTTTTTTTTTCGTTATTTTGATGCGAAATGTGGGCAAAAACAGAAAACTCAAATATTGCAGATACTTTCTTGTAATTTTTGCGTTATTTGATTGCGAAATATGGACACAAACAGAAAACTAAAATATTTCAGATACTATGTCGTTGTTTTTTCGTTATTTTGTTGCGAAATATGGACAAAAACAGAAAACTTAAATATTTCAGATTCTTTATGTTTTTTTCGATTTTTACTTGTGAAATATCGACAAAAACAGAAAACTCAAATATTTCAGATACTTTTTTGTTTTTTTGTTTTCGTTATTTTGTTCCGAAATATGGACAAAAACAGAAAACTCAAATATTTCAGATACTTTTATGATTTTTTTTCGTTATTTTGTTCCGAACTATGGACAAAAACAGAAAACTAAAATATTTCAGATGCTTTTTTGTTTGTTTTGTTCCTAATTTTGTTGAGAAATATGGATAAAAGTAGAAAACTCAAATATTTCAGATACTTTTTTATTTTTTTTTTCGTTATTTTGTTGGGAAATATGGACAAAACCAGTAAACTCAAATATTTCAAATAATTTTTTTTTCGTTATTTTGTTGCGAAATGCAAACAAAAGCAGAAACTCAAATATTTCAGATTCATTTTATTTTTTTCGATATTTAGTTGCGAAATATGGACAAAAAAGAAAATTCAAAATTTTCACATACTTTTTTGTTTTTTTTTTTTCGTTATTTTGTTGCAAAATATGGACAAAACCAGAAAACTAAAATATTTCAAATACTTTTTTGTTTGTTTTTTTCCTAATTTTGTTGAGAAATATGGACAAAAGTATAAAACTCAAATATTTCAGATACTTTTTTCTTTTTTTTTTCGTTATGTTATTGCGAAATATGGATAAAAAAAACTCAAATATTTCACAGAATTTGTTGTTTTTCACCATATTTTGTTGCAAAATATGGACAGAAAACTCAAATATTTCAGATACTATTTTGTTTTTTTTTTCGTTATTTTGTTCCGTAATATGGACAAAAACAGAAAACTAAAATATTTCAGATGTTTTTTGTTTGTTTTTTTCCTAATTTTGTTGAGAAATATAGACAAAAGTAGAAAACTGAAATATTTCAGATACTTTATTGTTTTTTTTTCGTTATTTTGTCGCGAAATATGGACAAAACCAGTAAACTCAAATATTTCAGATACTTCTTTTTTCGTTATGTTGTTGCCAAATGCGGACAAAAACAGAAACTCAAATATTTCAGATTCTATTTATTTTGTTCGATATTTAGTTGCAAAATATGGACAAAAACAGAAAATTCAAAAATTTCACACAATTTTTTGTTTTTGTTCGTTATTTTGTTGCGAATTATGGGCAACAACAGAAAACTAAAATATTTCAGATACTTTTTTGTTTGTTTTTTTTTTTTATTTTGTTGAGAAATATGAACAAAACTAGAAAACTCAAATATTTCAGATACTTTTTTTCGTTTTTTGTTGCAAAATATGGACAAAAACAGAAGACTCAAATATTTTAGATAGTTTTTTGTTTTTTTTTCGTTATTTTGTTGCGAAATGTGGACAAAAAAAACTCAAATATTTCAGATATTTTTTTGGTTTTTTTTTTTTCGTTATTTTGTTGGGAAATGTGGACAAAAAGATAAAACTCAAATATTTCAGACAGTTTTTTGTTTTTTTTCGTTATTTTGTTGCGAAATATGGACAAAAACAAAAAACTCAAATATTTCAGATTCTTTTTCATTTTTTCGTTATTTAGGTGTGAAATATCGACACAAACAGAAAACTCAAATATTTCAGATACTTTTTTGTTTTTTTTCGTTATTTTGTTCCGAAATATGGGAAAAAACGGAAAACTCAAATATTTCAGATACTTTCTTGTTATTTTGTCGATATTTTAATGCGAAATATAGACAAAAAATGAAAACTCAAATATTTCAGATACTTTGTCGTTTTTTTTCGTTATTTTGTTGAAAAATATGGGCAAAAAAGAAACTCAAATACTTCAGGTTCTTTTAGTTTTTTACGATATTTATGTGCGAAATATGGACAAAACCAGAAAACTCAAATATTTCAGATATTTTTTTTTCGTTTTTCGTTGCGACATATGGACAAAAACAGAAAGCTCAAATATTTTAGATACTTTTATGTTTACTTCGTTATTTTGTTGCCAAATATGGGCAAAAAATGCAAACTAAAATATTTCAGATACTTTTTCATTTTTTTTCTCGTTATTTTTTTGCAAAATAAGGAGAAAAACAAAAAACACAATATTTCAGATTCTTTTTGTTTTTTTCGATGTTTAGTTGCGAAAATGGACAAAAACAGAAAACTCAAATATTTAAATAGTTTTTTGTTTTTTGTCCGTTATTTTGTTGCTAAATGTGGACAAAAACAAATAACTAAAATATTTCAGATAGTTTTTTCATTTTTTTTCGTTACTTTGTAGCAAAATATGGAGAAAACCAGAAAACTCAAATTCTTTTTGTTTTTTTCGATGTTTACTTGCGAAAATGGACAAAAACAGAAGACTCAAATATTTCAGATAGTTTTTTCTTTTTTTTTTTGTTATTTTGTTGCGAAATGTGGACAAAAACAGAAAACTAAAATATTTCAGATACTTTTTTGTTTATTTTTTTCCTAATTTTGTTGAGAAATATGGACAAAAGTATAAAACTCAAATATTTCAGATACTTTTTTGTTTTTTTTCGTTATGTTATTGCGAAATATGGACAAAAGAAACTCAAATATTTCACAGAATTTGGTGTTTTTCAGCATATTTTGTTGCGAAATATGGACAGAAAACTCAAATATTTCAGATACTATTTAGTTTTTTTTTTCGTTATTTTGTTCCGTAATATGGACAAAAACAGAAAACTAAAATATTTCAGATGTTTTTTGTTTGTTTTTTTCCTAATTTTGTTGAGAAATATGGACAAAAGTAGAAAACTCAAATATTTCAGATACTTTTTTGTTTTTTTTCGTTATTTTGTCGGGAAATATGGACAAAAACAGAAAACTCTAATATTTCAAAAAATTTGTTGTTTTTTTCCGTTATTTTGTTGCGAAATATGGACAAAACCAGTAAACTCAAATATTTCAGATACTTCTTTTTTCGTTATTTTGTTGGGAAATGTGGACAAAAAGATAAAACTCAAATATTTCAGACAGTTTTTTGTTTTTTTTCGTTATTTAGTTGCGAAATATGGACAAAAACAAAAAACTCAAATATTTCAGATTCTTTTTCATTTTTTCGTTATTTAGGTGTGAAATATCGACACAAACAGAAAACTCAAATATTTCAGATACTTTTTTGTTTTTTTTCGTTATTTTGTTCCGAAATATGTGAAAAAACGGAAAACTCAAATATTTCAGATACTTTCTTGTTATTTTGTCGATATTTTAATGCGAAATATAGACAAAAAATGAAAACTCAAATATTTCAGATACTTTGTCGTTTTTTTTTCGTTATTTTGTTGAAAAATATGGGCAAAAAAGAAACTCAAATACTTCAGGTTCTTTTAGTTTTTTACGATATTTAGGTGCGAAATATGGACAAAACCAGAAAACTCAAATATTTCAGATATTTTTTTTTCGTTTTTCGTTGCGACATATGGACAAAAACAGAAAGCTCAAATATTTTAGATACTTTTATGTTTACTTCGTTATTTTGTTGCCAAATATGGGCAAAAAATGCAAACTAAAATATTTTTTCATTTTTTTTCTCGTTATTTTGTTACTTTAAATTATACTTTTTTGTTAAATGATACTTTTTCATTTTTTTTCTCGTTATTTTGTTGCAAAATATGGAGAAAAACAGAAAACACAATATTTCAGATTCTTTTTGTTTTTTTCGATGTTTAGTTGCGAAAATGGACAAGAACAGAAAACTCAAATATTTAAATAGTTTTTTGTTTTTTGTCCGTTATTTTGTAGCTAAATGTGGACAAAAACAAATAACTAAAATATTTCAGATACTTTTTCATTTTTTTTCGTTACTTTGTAGCAAAATATGGAGAAAACCAGAAAACTCTAATTCTTTTTGTTTTTTTCGATGTTTACTTGTGAAAATGGACAAAAACAGAAGACTCAAATATTTCAGATAGTTTTTTTTTTTTTTTTTTTATTCGTAATTTTGTTGCGAAATATCGACAAAAAACAGAAACTAAAATATTTCAGATACTTTTTTGTTTGTTTTTTTCCTAATTTTGTTGAGAAATATGGACAAAAGTATAAAACTCAAATATTTCAGATAATTTTTTGTTTTTTTTTTCGTTATGTTATTGCGAAATATGGACAAAAGAAACTCAAATATTTCACAGAATTTGTTGTTTTTCACCATATTTTGTTGCGAAATATGGACAGAAAACTCAAATATTTCAGATACTATTTGGTTTTTTTTTCGTTATTTTGTTCCGTAATATGGACAAAAACAGAAAACTAAAATATTTCAGATGTTTTTTGTTTGTTTTTTTCCTAATTTTGTTGAGAAATATGGACAAAAGTAGAAAACTGAAATATTTCAGATACTTTTTTGTTTTTTTTCGTTATTTTGTCGAGAAATATGGACAAAAACAGAAAACTCTAATATTTCAAAAAATTTGTTGTTTTTTTCCGTTATTTTGTTGCGAAATATGGACAAAACCAGTAAACTCAAATATTTCAGATACTTCTTTTTTCGTTATTTTGTTGCGAAATGCGGACAAAAACAGAAACTCAAATATTTCAGATTCTTTTTATTTTGTTCGATATTTACTTGCGAAATATGGACAAAAACAGAAAATTCAAAAATTTCACACAATTTTTGTTCGTTATTTTGTTGCGAAATATGGGCAACAACAGAAAACTAAAATATTTCAGATACTTTTTTGTTTGTTTTCTTTTCGTTATTTTGTTGAGAAATATGGACAAAAACAGAAAACTCAAATATTTCAGAGAATTTGTTATTTTTCCGTTATTTTGTTGCGGAATATGGACAAAACCAGAAAACTCAAATATTTCAGATACTTTTTTTCGTTTTTTGTTGCGAAATATGGACAAAAACAGAAAGCTCAAATATTTTAGATACTATTATGTTTTTTTCGTTATTTTGTTGCGAAATATGGGCAAAAAATGAAAACTAAAATATTTCAGATACTTTTTCATTTTTTTTCGTTACTTTATAGCAAAATATGGAGAAAACCAGAAAACTCAGATTCTTTTTGTTTTTTTCGATGTTTACTTGCGAAAATGGACAAAAACAGAAGACTCAAATATTTTAGATAGTTTTTTGTTTTTTTTTCGTTATTTTGTTGCGAAATGTGGACAAAAAAAACTCAAATAATTCAGATATTTTTTTGGTGTTTTTTTTTCGTTATTTAGTTGGGAAATGTGGACAAAAAGATAAAACTCAAATATTTCAGACAGTTTTTTGTTTTTTTTTCGTTATTTTGTTGCGAAATATGGACAAAAACAAAAAACTCAAATATTTCAGATTCTTTTTCTTTTTTTCGTTATTTAGGTGTGAAATATCGACACAAACAGAAAACTCAAATATTTCAGATACTTTTTTGTTTTTTTTTTCGTTATTTTGTTCCGAAATATGGGAAAAAACGGAAAACTCAAATATTTCAGATACTTTCTTGTTATTCTGTCGATATTTTGATGCAAAATATAGACAAAAAATGAAAACTCAAATATTTCAGATACTTTGTCGTTTTTTTTTCGTTATTTTGTTGCAAAATATGGGCAAAAAAGAAACTCAAATACTTCAGGTTCTTTTAGTTTTTTACGATATTTAGGTGCGAAATATGGACAAAACCAGAAAACTCAAATATTTCAGATATTTTTCTTTCGTTTTTCGTTGCGACATATGGACAAAAACAGAAAGCTCAAATATTTTAGATACTTTTATATTTACTTCTTTATTTTGTTGCCAAATATGGGCAAAAAATGCAAACTAAAATATTTCAGATACTTTTTCATTTTTTTTTCGCTATTTTGTTGCAAAATATGGAGAAAAAGAGAAAACACAATATTTCAGATTCTTTTTGTTTTTTTCGATGTTTAGTTGCGAAAATGGACAAAAACAGAAAACTCAAATATTTTAGATAGTTTTTTGTTTTTTGTCGGTTATTTTGTTGCTAAATGTGGACAAAAACAAAAAATTAAAATATTTCAGATACTTTTTCATTTTTTTTCTCGTTATTTTGTTGCAAAATATGGAGAAAAACAGAAAACACAATATTTCAGATTCTTTTTGTTTTTTTCGATGTTTAGTTGCGAAAATGGACAAAAACAGAAAACTCAAATATTTTAGATAGTTTTTGGTTTTTTGTACGTTATTTTGTTGCGAAATGTGGACAAAAACAGAAAACTAAAATATTTCAGATACTTTTTCATTTTTTTTCTCGTTATTTTGTTGCAAAATATGGAGAAAACCAGAAAACTCAGATTCTTTTTGTTTTTTTCGATGTTTACTTGCGAAAATGGACAAAAACAGAAGACTCAAATATTTCAGATTGTTTTTTGTTTTTTTTCTTGTTATTTTGTTGTGAAATGTGGACAAAAACAGAAAACTAAAATATTTCAGATACTTTTTCATTTTTTTTCTCGTTATTTTGTTGCAAAATATGGAGAAAAACAGAAAACACAATATTTCAGATTCTTTTTGTTTTTTTCGATGTTTAGTTGCGAAAATGGACAAAAACAGAAAACTCAAATATTTTAGATAGTTTTTGGTTTTTTGTACGTTATTTTGTTGCTAAATGTGGACAAAAACAAAAAACTAAAATATTTCAGATACTTTTTCATTTTTTTTCGTTACTTTGTAGCAAAATATGGAGAAAACCAGAAAACTCAGATTCTTTTTGTTTTTTTCGATGTTTACTTGCGAAAATGGACAAAAACAGAAGACTCAAATATTTCAGATAGTTTTTTGTTTTTTGTCCGTTATTTTGTTGCTAAATGTGGACAAAAACAAAAAACTAAAATATTTCAGATACTTTTTGTTTTGTTCGTTATTTAGGTGTGAAATATCGACAAAAACAGAAAACTCAAATATTTCAGATACTGTTTTGTTTTTTTTTCGTTATTTTGTTCCGAAATATGGACAAAAGTAGAAAACTCAAATATTTCAGATACTTTTTTGTATTTTTTCGTTATGTTATTGCGATATATGGACAAAAAAAATCAAATATTTCAGAGAATTTGTTGTTTTTCCCAATATTTTGTTGCGAAATATGGACAAAAACAGAAAACTCAAATATTTCAGATACTTTTTTTTTTTTTTTTTTGTTATTTTGTTGGTTAATATGGACAAAAACAGAAAACTCAAATATTTCAAAGAATTTGTTGTTTTTTCCGTTATTTGGTTGCGAAATATAGACAAAACCAGTAAACTCAAATATTTCAGATACTTTTTTTTCGTTATTTTGTTGTGAAATGCGGATAAAAACAGAAATCGAAATATTTCAGATTCTTTTTATTTTTGTCGATATTTAGTTGCGAAATATGGACAAAAACAGAAAATTCAAAAATTTCACATACTTTTTTGTTTTTTTTTCGTAATTTTGTTGCGAAATATGGACAACAACAGAAAACTAAAATATTTCAGATACTGTTTTGTTTGTTTTTTTCCTTATTTTTTTGAGAAATATGGACAAAAGTAGAAAACTCAAATATTTCAGATATTTCTTTGTTTTTTTTCGTTATTTTGTGGGGAAATAGGGACAAAAACAGAAAACTCAAATATTTCAGAGAATTTGTTGTTTTATCCGTTATTATGTTGCGAAATATGGACAAAACCAGAAAACTCAAATATTTCAGATACCTTTTTTTCGTTTTTGTTGCGAAATATTGGAAAAAATTAAAACTAAAATATTTCAGATACTTTTTCGTTTTTTTGTTGCGAAATATGGAGAAAAACAGAAAACTTAAATATTTCAGATTCTTTTTGTTTTTTTCCGATGTTTAGTTGCGAAATATGGATAAAAACAGCAAACTCAAATATTTCAGAGAAAACCAGAAAACTCAGATTCTTTTTGTTTTTTTCGATGTTTACTTGCGAAAATGGACAAAAACAGAAGACTCAAATATTTCAGATAGTTTTTTGGTTTTTTTCTCGTTATTTTGTTGCGAAATGTGGACAAAAACAGAAAACTAAAATATTTCAGATACTTTTTCATTTTTTTTCTCGTTATTTTGTTGCAAAATATGGAGAAAAACAGAAAACACAATATTTCAGATTCTTTTTGTTTTTTTCGATGTTTAGTTGCGAAAATGGACAAAAACAGAAAACTCAAATATTTTAGATAGTTTTTGGTTTTTTTGTACGTTATTTTGTTGCTAAATGTGGACAAAAACAAAAAACTAAAATATTTCAGATACTTTTTCATTTTTTTTCGTTACTTTGTAGCAAAATATGGAGAAAACCAGAAAACTCAGATTCTTTTTGTTTTTTTCGATGTTTACTTGCGAAAATGGACAAAAACAGAAGACTCAAATATTTCAGATAGTTTTTTGTTTTTTGTCCGTTATTTTGTTGCTAAATGTGGACAAAAACTAAAATATTTCAGATACTTTTTGTTTTGTTCGTTATTTAGGTGTGAAATATCGACAAAAACAGAAAACTCAAATATTTCAGATACTGTTTTGTTTTTTTTTCGTTATTTTGTTCCGAAATATGGACAAAAGTAGAAAACTCAAATATTTCAGATACTTTTTTGTATTTTTTCGTTATGTTATTGCGAAATATGGACAAAAAAAATCAAATATTTCAGAGAATTTGTTGTTTTTCCCAATATTTTGTTGCGAAATATGGACAAAAACAGAAAACTCAAATATTTCAAAGAATTTGTTGTTTTTTCCGTTATTTGGTTGCGAAATATAGACAAAACCAGTAAACGCAAATATTTCAGATACTTTTTTTTTCGTTATTTTGTTGTGAAATGCGGACAAAAACAGAAATCGAAATATTTCAGATTCTTTTTATTTTTGTCGATATTTAGTTGCGAAATATGGACAAAAACAGAAAATTCAAAAATTTCACATACTTTTTTGTTTTTTTTTCGTAATTTTGTTGCGAAATATGGACAACAACAGAAAACTAAAATATTTCAGATACTGTTTTGTTTGTTTTTTTCCTTATTTTTTTGAGAAATATGGACAAAAGTAGAAAACTCAAATATTTCAGATATTTCTTTGTTTTTTTTCGTTATTTTGTGGGGAAATAGGGACAAAAACAGAAAACTCAAATATTTCAGAGAAATTGTTGTTTTATCCGTTATTATGTTGCGAAATATGGACAAAACCAGAAAACTCAAATATTTCAGATACCTTTTTTTCGTTTTTGTTGCGAAATATTGGAAAAAATTAAAACTAAAATATTTCAGATACTTTTTCGTTTTTTTTCGTTTTTTTGTTGCGAAATATGGAGAAAAACAGAAAACTTAAATATTTCAGATTCTTTTTGTTTTTTTCCGATGTTTAGTTGCGAAATATGGATAAAAACAGCAAACTCAAATATTTCAGAGAAAACCAGAAAACTCAGATTCTTTTTTGTTTTTTTCGATGTTTACTTGCGAAAATGGACAAAAACAGAAGACTCAAATATTTCAGATAGTTTTTTGGTTTTTTTCTCGTTATTTTGTTGCGAAATGTGGACAAAAACAGAAAACTAAAATATTTCAGATACTTTTTCATTTTTTTTCTCGTTATTTTGTTGCAAAATATGGAGAAAAACAGAAAACACAATATTTCAGATTCTTTTTGTTTTTTTCGATGTTTAGTTGCGAAAATGGACAAAAACAGAAAACTCAAATATTTTAGATAGTTTTTGGTTTTTTGTACGTTATTTTGTTGCTAAATGTGGACAAAAACAAAAAAACTAAAATATTTCAGATACTTTTTCATTTTTTTTCGTTACTTTGTAGCAAAATATGGAGAAAACCAGAAACTCAGATTCTTTTTGTTTTTTTCGATGTTTACTTGCGAAAATGGACAAAAACAGAAGACTCAAATATTTCAGATAGTTTTTTGTTTTTTGTCCGTTATTTTGTTGCTAAATGTGGACAAAAACTAAAATATTTCAGATACTTTTTGTTTTGTTCGTTATTTAGGTGTGAAATATCGACAAAAACAGAAAACTCAAATATTTCAGATACTGTTTTGTTTTTTTTTCGTTATTTTGTTCCGAAATATGGACAAAAGTAGAAAACTCAAATATTTCAGATACTTTTTTGTATTTTTTCGTTATGTTATTGCGAAATATGGACAAAAAAAATCAAATATTTCAGAGAATTTGTTGTTTTTCCCAATATTTTGTTGCGAAATATGGACAAAAACAGAAAACTCAAATATTTCAAAGAATTTGTTGTTTTTTTCCGTTATTTGGTTGCGAAATATAGACAAAACCAGTAAACGGAAATATTTCAGATACTTTTTTTTTCGTTATTTTGTTGTGAAATGCGGACAAAAACAGAAATCGAAATATTTCAGATTCTTTTTATTTTTGTCGATATTTAGTTGCGAAATATGGACAAAAACAGAAAATTCAAAAATTTCACATACTTTTTTGTTTTTTTTTCGTAATTTTGTTGCGAAATATGGACAACAACAGAAAACTAAAATATTTCAGATACTGTTTTGTTTGGTTTTTTTTCCTTATTTTTTTGAGAAATATGGACAAAAGTAGAAAACTCAAATATTTCAGATACTTTGTCGTTTTTTTTTCGTTATTTTGTGGGGAAATAGGGACAAAAACAGAAAACTCAAATATTTCAGAGAAATTGTTGTTTTATCCGTTATTATGTTGCGAAATATGGACAAAACCAGAAAACTCAAATATTTCATATACCTTTTTTTCGTTTTTGTTGCGAAATATTGGCAAAAAATGAAAACTAATATATTTCAGATACTTTTTCGTTTTTTTTTCGTTTTTTTGTTGCGAAATATGGAGAAAAACAGAAAACTTAAATATTTCAGATTCTTTTTGTTTTTTTCCGATGTTTAGTTGCGAAATATGGATAAAAACAGCAAACTCAAATATTTCAGCCTGTTTTTTGTTTTTTTTTTCGTTATTTTGTTCCGAAATATGGACAAAAACAAAAAACTAAAATATTTCAGATGGTTTTTTTGTGTGTTTTTTTCCTAATTTTATTGAGAAATATGGGCAAAAGTAGAAAACTCAATATTTCAGATACTTTTTATTTTTTTTTCGTTATTTTGTTGGGAAATATGGACAAAAACAGAAAACTCAAATATTTTAAAAAATATGTTGTTTTTTTCCGTTATTTTGTTCCGAAATATGGACAAGACCAGTAAACTCAAATATTTCACATACCTTTTTTTCGTTTTTGTTGCGAAATATTGGAAAAAATTAAAACTAAAATATTTCAGATACTTTTTCGTTTTTTTTCGTTTTTTTTGTTGCGAAATATGGAGAAAAACTGAAAACTCAAATATTTCAGATTCTTTTTGTTTTTTTCGCTGTTTAGTTGCAAAATATGGATAAAAACAGAAAACTCAAATATTTCAGATTCTTTTTGTTTTTTTTCGCTGTTTAGTTGCAAAATATGGATAAAAACAGAAAACTCAAATATTTCAGCCTGTTTTTTGTTTTTATTTCGTTATTTTGTTGCGAAATGTGGACAAAAACAGAAAACTGAAATATTTCAGATACTTTGTCGTTTTTTTTTCGTTATTTTTTTGCGAAATATGGACAAAAACAGAAAACTCAAATATTTAAGATATTCAAATATTTCAAATTCTTTTTGTTTTTTTCGATATTCAGGTGCGAAATATGGACAAAAACAGAAAACTAAAATATTTCAGATGCTTTTTTGTTATTTTGTTCCGAAATATGGACAAAAACAGAAAACTAAAATATTTCAGATGCTTTTTTGTATGTTTTTTTCCTAATTTTGTTGAGAAATATGGACAAAAGTAGAAAACTCAACTTCAGATACTTTTTTGTTTTTTTTCGTGATGTTATTGCGAAATATGGACAAAAAAAAAATGAAATATTCCAGAGAATTTGTTGTTTTTCCCGATATTTTGTTGCGAAATATGGACAAAACCAGTAAACTCAAATATTTCACATACCTTTTTTTCGTGTTTGTTGCGAAATATTGGCAAAAAATGAAAACTAAAATATTTCACATACTTTTGGGTTTTTTTTCGTTATTTTGTTGCGAAATATGGAGAAAAACCGAAAACTCAAATATTTCAGATTCTTTTTGTTTTTTTCGCTGTTTAGTTGCAAAATATGGATAAAAACAGAAAACTCAAATATTTCAGATTCTTTTTGTTTTTTTCGCTCTTTAGTTGCAAAATATGGATAAAAACAGAAAACTCAAATATTTCAGATACTTTGTTGTTTTTTTTTCGTTATTTTTTTGCGAAATATGGTCAAAAACAGAAAACTCAAATATTTAACCCGACAAACAAAACGTAACCGGACGGTTACATTTATTCCCTCTGTGACCAAATTGTGAAATGTGCCCGAAAAAAATACTACTAATTTTTATAAAAAATTTACGAACTTATACGATATGCTACCGAAACAACATAAAAAAAAAAGAAAAAAAAAAGTCGCCATAATTTTTTTTTTCAATTACTTCGCATTTTCTCGCCCGCACGAAGTCCGCACGTTGTTAATTTTTACTTTAGTTTTGTAATCCAAAGTGAAAACTAGTGAAAAAAATAGTGGTTATAAAAAAATAAAAAAGTGTGGTAAAATTTAAAACCATTTATAGTAATTACAATAAATAGTTTTAAGGCATTTTTTCTTAAAAGAAAATTAGGTTTCTACTTAATAAATATTATTTGTACAAGTCGGACACAAATACTTGAAAATTACCGAAAAAAAATTAAAAAATTAATTTCGTATAATTGTAATTCTCAATTAACATTATTATTTAGAACATAGTTTTTCATCAATATCTAAATGTTCATTATTATAAAATTCGCATTTATTCTTTAACAAAATAAGGTTTTTACTCAACAAATATTATTTGTATAGTGGTTACAAGTCGGACACAAATACTTGAAAGTTACCGAAAAAAAATTTAAAAATTAGTTTCGTATAATTCTAATTCTCAATTAACATTAGTATTTAGAACATATTTTTTCATCAATATCTAAATGTTAATTATTATAAAATTCGCATTTATTCTTTAACAAAATAAGGTTTTTACTCAACAAATATTATTTGTATAGTGGTTACAAGTCGGACACAAATCCTTGAAAGTTACCGAAAAAAAATTAAAAAAATTAATTTCGTATAATTGTAATTCTCAATTAACATTAGTATTTAGAACATATTTTTTTCATCAATATCTAAATGTTAATTATTATAAAATTCGCATTTATTCTTTAACAAAATAAGGTTTTTACTCAACAAATATTATTTGTATAGTGGTTACAAGTCGGACACAAATCCTTGAAAGTTACCGAAAAAAAATTAAAAAATTAATTTCGTATAATTGTAATTCTCAATTAACATTATTATTTAGAACATATTTTTTCATCAATATCTAAATGTTAATTATTATAAAATTCGCATTTATTCTTTAACAAAATAAGGTTTTTACTCAACAAATATTATTTGTATAGTGGTTACAAGTCGGACACAAATCCTTGAAAATTACCGAAAAAAAATTAAAAAATTAATTTCGTATAATTGTAATTCTCAATTAACATTAGTATTTAGAACATATTTTTTCATCAATATCTAAATGTTCATTATTATAAAATTCGCATTTCTTTCTTAACAGAAATAGGAAAATAGGGTTTTTAATAGAGCAATGCCAAAATATAAAAGTGTATTAAACCTTTCTAAGCGGTCCATTAGACGACATTTGTTTCAAGATGCTCAAAATATATTGCGTTCTGAAAATAGAGAAGACATAACTATTTCTGAAATGGAGGATGGTAAAGAAAATTGCATTATAACTGATAGAAGTGGAGAAGATGTTGAAGAATTTCCTTCTAATTTGGAAAGTGAAGGAGATAATTTAAATAATAATCAATTCGATACCAATTTCGGATATGGAAGTAATATTTTAGAATTTCTTCAACTATGGGCAACTAGAAATAATATTAAATCAAACGCAGTAAATGAACTTTTGTTTGCATTGAGATTAAATGGTTTCGATAATCTACCGAAAGATAGTAGAACTCTCCTGAGCACTCCATCGTCTAGAGAACAGTTGTCGAATTAATGGAATTTAATAATGATTTGCAGGACAATCATTTTATAGATCAAATGGTAGTGTATTTCCGTTTTAACTAATTGACCTCTTACAATATTTTATATTGTATTTTATCTTTCAGACATTAAGATTATATAAGTATAAAAGTACTTCATTAAATAAAAACTATAAAACAAATGCTTGAACATTTATTTTCCTATGAGCTGATTAGGAAATATACGTGGACAGGTCAATCCGGATTAAGAAGCACAGACAAAGGTAATAAAAATCCAACAATATGATTTTGTTTTACCTAAAATAAATTATTTTTCGACTTATTAGCTATTACGAAACGAGTTTTTTCTGAGAACAAAAATATTGTGCTATTGACAACAAATGTTGTCAACTACATGAGTAAAGACCAACCTTACTACTGAGGAACATGTCAAGAAGGGGATTCAGGAGTTTCTCAAGAGGTCTTCAATTAGAGTTGACAGAATGAAAAATAGGTAAAAAATGTGATATATTTTGGGATCAAAATTAACAAGAATTATTTTAACTTCAGGACTAGTGATATAAACTCTGTGCAATAAGGTTGAAAGCAAACACCTTATTATATAAAATTTTATTATGCAGTAATTTAAATAAAACATTAAATTTATTCTCAAATTTGAAAGTCATAAAAAAAGTATACATGTTATATATTATATACAAAAACACAACAAAATATTAAATATTATTAAATAAAAATTTGTAATAATTTAAATTTAAATTAATTAACTATAAAAAAAACAATATAACAATATACAAAAAAAATGTCTTTAACAATATAAAAAAAAAATTTATGTTATATTTTTGAATTCTTTTTTGATTCTTTTTTTAAATGAAATAACAATTTTAAAATTTATTTTTTTATATTTATGTATATTATATATGTACGAAATATAAATAAACATATTTAACTTAAATTCAAATAAAAGTGATTTTTTTGTTATTTTCCTAAATTAAGAACAACATACAAAAAATTAAATAAATTTAAATGAATTGGATCCAAACACAAACTGAATGAAAACAACAGCTTTTACCCGATTGTGTCCAATAATAAACTGGATAATAGTACCGGTTATTTACTGTATTGTGTCCAATAATAAACTGGATAATAGTACTAGATTGTGCCTGAATTGTGTCCAATAATAAACTGGATAATAGTACTAGATTGTGCCTGAATTGTGTCCAATAATAAACTGGATAAGAGTACCAATTTGTAACCGAAATATGCCTTAATAAAGTAAAGAAGCATAAACAGTCTTCGTTCATTAACATGTTACTGAAAAGTTACCGAACAGTCTTCGTTCATTAACATGTTACTGAAAAGTTACCGAACAGTCTTCGTTCGTCAACATGTGACGAGGCGTTGTTTGACCAAAATGCGTACTTTTTTCGGTTACGTGTCTACTTGTTGCCGATGCGGTCCCCGAACACAATTCAGTTTTTTTTTGTCTACAAAAGTAGAAATTGTTTGTCGGGTAAGATATTCAAATATTTCAAATTCTTCTTGTCTTTTTCGATATTCAGGTGCGAAATATGGACAAAACCAGAAAACTAAAATATATCAGATGCTTTTTTGTTTGTTTTTTCCTAATTTAGTTGAGAAATATGGACAAAAATAGAAAATTCAAATATTTCAGATACTTTTTTGTTTTTTTTTCGTTATGTTATTGCGAAATATGGGCAAAAAAAACTCAAATATTTCAAAGAATTTGTTGTTTTTTACCATATTTTGTTGCGAAATATGGACAAAAACAGAAACTCAAATATTTCAGATACTATTTTGTTTTTTTTTCGCTATTTTGTTGCGAAATATGGACAAAAACAGAAAACTAAAATATTTCAGAGAATTTGTTGTTTTTTCCGTTATTTTGTTGCGAAATATGGACAAAACCAGAAAACTCAAATATTTCAGATACTTTTTTTTCGTTTTTTGTTGCGAAATATGGACAAAAACAGAAAGCTCAAATATTTTAGATACTATTATGTTTTTTTCGTTATTTTGTTGCGAAATATGGGCAAAAAATGAAAACTAAAATATTTCAGATACTTTTTCATTTTTTTTCGTTACTTTGTTGCAAAATGTGGAGAAAACCAGAAAACTCAGATTCTTTTTGTTTTTTTCGATGTTTACTTGCGAAAATGTACAAAAACAGAAAACTCAAATATTTTAGATAGTTTTTTGTTTTTTTTTCGTTATTTTGTTGCGAAATGTGGACAAAAACAGAAAACTAAAATATTTCAGAAACTTTTTGTTTGTTTTTATTCCTTATTTTGTTGAAAAATATGAACACAAGCAGAAAACTCAAATATTTCAAATACTTTTTTGTTTTTTTTTTCGTTATATTATTGCGAAATATGGACAAAAAAAAAACTCAAATATTTCAGATATTTTTTTCGTTTTTTTTTCGTTATTTTGTTGGGAAATATGGACAAAAAGATAAAACTCAAATATTTCAGATTCTTTTTCTTTTTTTCGTTATTTTGGTGTGATATATCGACACAAACAGAAAACTCAAATATTTCAGATACTTTTTTGTTTTTTTTTCGTTATTTTGTTCCGACATATGGGAAAAACGGAAAACTCAAATATTTCAGATACTTTCTTGTTATTTTGTCGATATTTTGATGCGAAATATAGACAAAAAATGAATACTCAAATATTTCAGATACTTTGTCGTTTTTTTTTCGTTATTTTGTTGCAAAATATGGGCAAAAAAGAAACTCAAATACTTCAGATTCTTTTATTTTTTTCGATATTTAGTTGCGAAATATAGACAAAAACAGAAAATTCAAAAATTTCACATACTTTTTTGTTTTTTTTTCGTTATTTTGTTGCGAAAGATGGACAACAACAGAAAACTAAAATATTTCAGATACTGTTTTGTTTGTTTTTTTCCTTATTTTTTTGAGAAATATGGACAAAAGTAGAAAACTCAAATATTTCAGATATTTCTTTGTTTTTTTTCGTTATTTTGTTGGGAAAAAAAAATAACGATAGGGACAAAAACAGAAAACTCAAATATTTCAGAGAATTTGTTGTTTTTCCCAATATTTTGTTGCGAAATATGGACAAAAACAGAAAATTCAAATATTTCAGATACTTTTTTGTTTTTTTTTTGTTATTTTGTTGGTTAATATGGACAAAAACAGAAAACTAAAATATTTCAAAGAATTTGTTGTTTTTTTCCGTTATTTGGTTGCGAAATATAGACAAAACCAGTAAAATCAAATATTTCAGATACTTCTTTTTTCGTTATTTTGTTGCGAAATGCGGACAAAAACAAATATTTCAAATATTTCAGATTCTTTTTATTTTGTTCGATATTTAGTTGCGAAATATGGACAAAAACAGAAAATTCAAAAATTTCACACAATTTTTTGTTTTTGTTCGTTATTTTGTTGCCAAATATGGGCAACAACAGAAAACTAAAATATTTCAGATACTTTTTTGTTTGTTTTTTTTTTTTATTTTGTTGAGAAATATGAACAAAACTAGAAAACTCAAATATTTCAGAATATTTTTGTTTTTTTCGTTATTTTGTTGCGAAACATGGACAAAAACAGAAAACTAAAATATTTCAGATACTTTTTTGTTTGTTTTCTTTTCGTTATTTTGTTGAGAAATATGGACAAAGTAGAAAACTCAAATATTTCAGTTTTTTTTTTTTTTTGGTTATTTTGTTGGGAAATATGGACAAAAACAGAAAACTCAAATATTTCAGAGAATTTGTTATTTTTCCGTTATTTTGTTGCGAAATATGGACAAAACCAGAAAACTCAAATATTTCAGATACTTTTTTTCGTTTTTTGTTGCGAAATATGGACAAAAACAGAAAGCTCAAATATTTTAGATACTATTATGTTTTTTTCGTTATTTTGTTGCGAAATATGGGCAAAAACTGAAAACTAAAATATTTCAGATACTTTTTCATTTTTTTTCGTTACTTTATAGCAAAATATGGAGAAAACCAGAAAACTCAGATTCTTTTTGTTTATTTCGATGTTTACTTGCGAAAATGGACAAAAACAGAAGACTCAAATATTTTAGATAGTTTTTTGTTTTTTTTTCGTTATTTTGTTGCGAAAGATACTTTTTCATTTTTTTTTCGCTATTTTGTTGCAAAATATGGAGAAAAACAGAAAACACAATATTTCAGATTCTTTTTGTTTTGTTCGATGTTTAGTTGCGAAAATGGACAAAAACAGAAAACTCAAATATTTTAGATAGTTTTTTGTTTTTTGTCCGTTATTTTGTTGCTAAATGTGGACAAAAACAAAAAACTAAAATATTTCAGATACTTTTTCATTTTTTTTCGTTACTTTGTAGCAAAATATGGAGAAAACCAGAAAACTCGGATTCTTTTTGTTTTTTTCGATGTTTACTTGCGAAAATGGACAAAAACAGAAGACTCAAATATTTCAGATAGTTTTTTGTTTTTTTCTCGTTATTTTGTTGCGAAATGTGGACAAAAACAGAAAACTAAAATATTTCAGATATTTTTTGTTTGTTTTTTTCCTTATTTTGTTGAGAAATATGAACAAAAGCAGAAAACTCAAATATTTCAACTAATTTTTTTTTTTTTTTCGTTATATGTATTATTGCGAAATATGGACAAAAAAAAACTCAAATATTTCAGATATTTTATTGTTTTTTTTTCGTTATTTTGTTGGGAAATATGGACAAAAAGAGAAAACTCAAATATTTGAGACAGTTTTTTGTTTTTTTTTCGTTATGTTATTGCGAAATATGGACAAAAAAAATCAAATATTTCAGAGAATTTGTTGTTTTTCCCAATATTTTGTTGCGAATTATGGACAAAAACAGAAAACTCAAATATTTCAGATACTTTTTTGTTTTTTTTTTGTTATTTTGTTGGTTAATATGGACAAAAACAGAAAACTCAAATATTTCAAACAATTTGTTGTTTTTTTCCGTTATTTGGTTGCGAAATATAGACAAAACCAGTAAACTCAAATATTTCAGATACTTTTTTTTTCGTTATTTTGTTGTGAAATGCGGACAAAAACAGAAATCGAAATATTTCAGATTCTTTTTATTTTTGTCGATATTTAGTTGCGAAATATGGACAAAAACAGAAAATTCAAAAATTTCACATACTTTTTTGTTTTTTTTTCGTAATTTTGTTGCGAAATATGGACAATAACAGAAAACTAAAATATTTCAGATACAGTTTTGTTTGTTTTTTTCCTTATTTTTTTGAGAAATATGGACAAAAGTAGCAAACTCAAATATTTCAGATATTTCTTTGTTTTTTTTCGTTATTTTGTGGGGAAATAGGGACAAAAACAGAAAACTCAAATATTTCAGAGAAATTGTTGTTTTATCCGTTATTATGTTGCGAAATATGGACAAAACCAGAAAACTCAAATATTTCAGATACCTTTTTTTCGTTTTTGTTGCGAAATATTGGAAAAAATTAAAACTAAAATATTTCAGATACTTTTTCGTTTTTTTTCGTTTTTTTGTTGCAAAATATGGAGAAAAACAGAAAACTTAAATATTTCAGATTCTTTTTGTTTTTTTCCGATGTTTAGTTGCGAAATATGGATAAAAACAGAAAACTCAAATATTTCAGCCTGTTTTTTGTTTTTTTTCGTTATTTTGTTGCGAAATGTGGGCAAAAACAGAAAACTAAAATATTTCAGATACTTTTTTGTTTGTTTTTTTCCTTATTTTGTTGAGAAATATGGACAAAAACAGAAAACTCAAATATTTCAGATACTTTTTTTTTTCGTTATTTTATTACGAAATATGTACAAACACAGAAAACTCAAATATTTCAGATAATTTTTTGTTTTTTTTTCGTTATTTTGTTCCGAAATATGGACAAAAACAGAAAACTAAAATATTTCAGATGCTTTTTTGTTTGTTTTTTTCCTAATTTTGTTGAGAAATATGGGCAAAAGTAGAAAACTCAATATTTCAAATACTTTTTGTTTTTTTTTCGCTATTTTGTTGGGAAATATGTACAAAAACAGAAAACTCAAATATTTCAAAGAATATGTTGTTTTTTTCCGTTATTTTGTTGCGAAATATGGACAAAACCAGTAAACTCAAATATTTCATATACCTTTTTTTCGTTTTTGTTGCGAAATATTGGCAAAAAATGAAAACTAAAATATTTCACATACTTTTTGGTTTTTTTCGTTATTTTGTTGCGAAATATGGAGAAAAACAGAAAACTCAAATATTTCAGATTCTTTTTGTTTTTTTCGCTGTTTAGTTGCAAAATATGGATAAAAACAGAAAACTCAAATATTTCAGATTCTTTTTGTTTTTTTCGCTGTTTAGTTGCAAAATATGGATAAAAACAGAAAACTCAAATATTTCAGCCTGTTTTTTGTTTTTTTCGTTATTTTGTTGCGAAATGTGGACAAAAACAGAAAACTGAAACATTTCAGATACTTTGTCGTTTTTTTTTCGTTATTTTTTTGCGAAATATGGTAAAAAACAGAAAACTCAAATATTTAAGATATTCAAATATTTCAAATTCTTTTTGTTTTTGTTCGATATTCAGGTGCGAAATATGGACAAAAACAGAAAACTAAAATATTTCAGATGCTTTTTTGTTATTTTGTTCCGAAATATGGACAAAAACAGATAACTAAAATATTTCAGATGCTTTTTTGTATGTTTTTTTCCTAATTTTGTTGAGAAATATGGACAAAAGTAGAAAACTCAACTTCAGATACTTTTTTGTTTTTTTTCGTGATGTTATTGCGAAATATGGACAAAAAAAAAAGAAATATTCCAGAGAATTTGTTGTTTTTCCCGATATTTTGTTGCGAAATATGGACAAAACCAGTAAACTCAAATATTTCACATACCTTTTTTTCGTGTTTGTTGCGAAATATTGGCAAAAAATGAAAACTAAAATATTTCACATACTTTTTGGTTTTTTTCGTTATTTTGTTGCGAAATATGGAGAAAAACCGAAAACTCAAATATTTCAGATTCTTTTTGTTTTTTTCGCTGTTTAGTTGCAAAATATGGATAAAAACAGAAAACTCAAATATTTCAGATTCTTTTTGTTTTTTTCGCTGTTTAGTTGCAAAATATGGATAAAAACAGAAAACTCAAATATTTCAGCCTGTTTTTTGTTTTTATTTCGTTATTTTGTTGCGAAATGTGGTCAAAACCAGAAAACTCAAATATTTAAGATATTCAAATATTTCAAATTCTTTTTGTTTTTTTCGATATTCAGGTGCGAAATATGGACAAAACCAGAAAACTAAAATATATCAGATGCTTTTTTGTTTGTTTTTTCCTAATTTAGTTGAGAAATATGGACAAAAATAGAAAATTCAAATATTTCAGATACTTTTTTGTTTTTTTTTCGTTATGTTATTGCGAAATATGGGCGAAAAAACTCAAATATTACAGAGAATTTGTTGTTTTTTACCATATTTTGTTGCGAAATATGGACAAAAACAGAAAACTCAAATACTTCAGATACTATTTTGTTTTTTTTTCGCTATTTTGTTCCGAAATATGGACAAAAACAGAAAACTAAAATATTTCAGAGAATTTGTTGTTTTTTCCGTTATTTTGTTGCGAAATATGGACAAAACCAGAAAACTCAAATATTTCAGATACTTTTTTTTCGTTTTTTGTTGCGAAATATGGGCAAAAACAGAAAGCTCAAATATTTTAGATACTAATATGTTTTTTTCGTTATTTTGTTGCGAAATATGGGCAAAAAATGAAAACTAAAATATTTCAGATACTTTTTCATTTTTTTTCGTTACTTTGTTGCAAAATATGGAGAAAACCAGAAAACTCAGATTCTTTTTGTTTTTTTCGATGTTTTCTTGCGAAAATGTACAAAAACAGAAAACTCAAATATTTTAGATAGTTTTTTGTTTTTTTTCGTTATTTTGTTGCGAAATGTGGACAAAAACAGAAAACTAAAATATTTCAGAAACTTTTTGTTTGTTTTTATTCCTTATTTTGTTGAAAAATATGAATACAAGCAGAAAACTCAAATATTTCAAATAGTTTTTTGTTTTTTTTTCGTTATATTATTGCGAAATATGGACAAAAAAAAACTCAAATATTTCAGATATTTTGTTCGTTTTTTTTTTCGTTATTTTGTTGGGAAATATGGACAAAAAGATAAAACTCAAATATTTCAGATTCTTTTTCTTTTTTTCGTTATTTTGGTGTGAAATATCGACACAAACAGAAAACTGAAATATTTCAGATACTTTTTTGTTTTTTTTTTCGTTATTTTGTTGCGAAAGATGGACAACAACAGAAAACTAAAATATTTCAGATACTGTTTTGTTTGTTTTTTTCCTTATTTTTTTGAGAAATATGGACAAAAGTAGAAAACTCAAATATTTCAGATACTTTTTTGTTTGTTTTTTTCTTATTTTGTTGAGAAATATGGACAAAAACAGAAAACTCAAATATTTCAGATACTTTTTTTTTTTTTCGTTATTTTATTGCGAAATATGTACAAAAACAGAAAACTCAAATATTTTGTATAATTTTTTGTTTTTTTTTCCTTATTTTGTTCCGAAATATGGACAAAAACAGAAAACTAAAATATTTCAGATGCTTTTTATTTTTTTCGATATTTAGTTGCGAAATATAGACAAAAACAGAAAATTCAAAAATTTCACATACTTTTTTGTTTTTTTTTCGTTATTTTGTTGCGAAATATTGAGAAAAACAGAGAACTCAAATATTTCAGATTCTTTTTGTTTTTTTTCGATGTTTAGTTGCGAAATATGGATAAAAACTGAAAACTCAAATATTTCAGCCTGTTTTTTTTTTTTCGTTATTTTGTTGCGAAATATGGACAAAAACAGAAAACTCAAATATTTCAGATATTCAAATATTTCAAATTCTTTTTGTTTTTTTCGATATTCAGGTGCGAAATATGGACAAAAACAGAAAACTAAAATATTTCAGATGCTTTTTTGTTTGCTTTTTTCCTAATTTTGTTGAGAAATATAGACAAAAGTAGAAAACCCAAATATTTCAGATAGGTCTTTGTTTTTTTTTCGTTATTTTGTTCCGAAATATGGACAAAAACAGAAAACTAAAATATTTCAGATGCTTGTTTGTTTGTTTTTTTCTTAATTTTGTTGAGAAATATTGGCAAAAGTAGAAAACTCAATATATCAGATACTTTTTATTTTTTTTTCGTTTATTTGTTGGGAAATATCGACAAAAACAGAAAACTCAAATATTTCAAAGAATATGTTGTTTTTTTCCGTTATTTTGTTGCGAAATATGGACAAAACCAGTAAACTCAAATATTTCACATACCTTTTTCTCGTTTTTGTTGCGAAATATTGGCAAAAAATGAAAACTAAAATATTTCACATACTTTTTGGTTTTTTTCGTTATTTTGTTGCGAAATATGGAGAAAAACAGAAAACTCAAATATTTCAGATTATTTTTGTTTTTTTCGCTGTTTAGTTGCAAAATATGGATAAAAACAGAAAACTCAAATATTTCAGCCTGTTTTTTGTTTTTTTTTTCGTTATTTTGTTGCGAAATATGGACAAAAACAGAAAACTCAAATATTTCAGATATTCCAATATTTCAAATTCTTTTTGTTTTTTGCGATATTCAGGTGCGAAATATGGACAAAAACAGAAAACTAAAATATTTCAGATGCTTTTTTGTTTGCTTTTTTCCTAATTTTGTTGAGAAATATGGACAAAAGTAGAAAACTCAACTTCAGATACTTTTTTGTTTTTTTTCGTGATGTTATTGCGAAATATGGACAAAAAAAAATGAAATATTGCAGAGAATTTGTTGTTTTTCCCGATATTTTGATGCGAAATATGGACAAACACAGCAAACTCAAATATTTCAGATACTTTTTTGTATTTTTTTCGTTATTTTGTTCCGAAATATTGGCAAAAACGGAAAACTCAAATATTTCAGATAATTTCTTGTTATATTTTCGATATTTTGATGCGAAATATAGGCAAAAAATGAAAACTCAAATATTTCAGATCCATTTTTTTTTTTTCGATATTTATGTGCGAAATATGGACAAAAACAGAAAACTAAAATATATCAGATGCTTTTTTGTTTGTTTTTTCCTAATTTAGTTGAGAAATATGGACAAAAGTAGAAAATTCAAATATTTCAGATACTTTTTTGTTTTTTTTTCGTTATGTTATTGCGAAATATGGGCAAAAAAAACTCAAATATTTCAGAGAATTTGTTGTTTTTTACCATATTTTGTTGCGAATTATGGACAAAAACAGAAAACTAAAATATTTCAGATGCTTTTTTGTTATTTTGTTCCGAAATATGGACAAAAACAGAAAACTAAAATATTTCAGATGCTTTTTTGTTTGTTTTTTTCCTTATTTTGTTGAGAAATATGGACAAAAACAGAAAACTCAAATATTTCAGATACTTTTTTTTTTCGTTATTTTATTACGAAATATGTACAAACACAGAAAACTCAAATATTTCAGATAATTTTTTGTTTTTTTTTCGTTATTTTGTTCCGAAATATGGACAAAAACAGAAAACTAAAATATTTCAGATGCTTTTTTGTTTGTTTTTTTCCTAATTTTGTTGAGAAATATGGGCAAAAGTAGAAAACTCAATATTTCAAATACTTTTTGTTTTTTTTTCGCTATTTTGTTGGGAAATATGTACAAAAACAGAAAACTCAAATATTTCAAAGAATATGTTGTTTTTTTCCGTTATTTTGTTGCGAAATATAGACAAAACCAGTAAACTCAAATATTTCATATACCTTTTTTTCGTTTTTGTTGCGAAATATTGGCAAAAAATGAAAACTAAAATATTTCACATACTTTTTGGTTTTTTTTCGTTATTTTGTTGCGAAATATGGAGAAAAACAGAAAACTCAAATATTTCAGATTCTTTTTGTTTTTTTCGCTGTTTAGTTGCAAAATATGGATAAAAACAGAAAACTCAAATATTTCAGATTCTTTTTGTTTTTTTCGCTGTTTAGTTGCAAAATATGGATAAAAACAGAAAACTCAAATATTTCAGATTCTTTTTGTTTTTTTCGCTGTTTAGTTGCAAAATATGGATAAAAACAGAAAACTCAAATATTTCAGCCTGTTTTTTGTTTTTATTTCGTTATTTTGTTGCGAAATGTGGTCAAAACCAGAAAACTCAAATATTTAAGATATTCAAATATTTCAAATTCTTTTTGTTTTTTTCGATATTCAGGTGCGAAATATGGACAAAACCAGAAAACTAAAATATATCAGATGCTTTTTTGTTTGTTTTTTCCTAATTTAGTTGAGAAATATGGACAAAAATAGAAAATTCAAACATTTCAGATACTTTGTCGTTTTTTTTTCGTTATTTTTTTGCGAAATATGGTAAAAAACAGAAAACTCAAATATTTAAGATATTCAAATATTTCAAATTCTTTTTGTTTTGTTCGATATTCAGGTGCGAAATATGGACAAAAACAGAAAACTAAAATATTTCAGATGCTTTTTTGTTATTTTGTTCCGAAATATGGACAAAAACAGATAACTAAAATATTTCAGATGCTTTTTTGTATGTTTTTTCCTAATTTTGTTGAGAAATATGGACAAAAGTAGAAAACTCAACTTCAGATACTTTTTTGTTTTTTTTCGTGATGTTATTGCGAAATATGGACAAAAAAAAATGAAATATTCCAGAGAATTTGTTGTTTTTCCCGATATTTTGTTGCGAAATATGGACAAAACCAGTAAACTCAAATATTTCACATACCTTTTTTTCGTGTTTGTTGCGAAATATTGGCAAAAAATGAAAACTAAAATATTTCACATACTTTTTGGTTTTTTTCGTTATTTTGTTGCGAAATATGGAGAAAAACCGAAAACTCAAATATTTCAGATTCTTTTTGTTTTTTTCGCTGTTTAGTTGCAAAATATGGATAAAAACAGAAAACTCAAATATTTCAGATTCTTTTTGTTTTTTTCGCTGTTTAGTTGCAAAATATGGATAAAAACAGAAAACTCAAATATTTCAGCCTGTTTTTTGTTTTTATTTCGTTATTTTGTTGCGAAATGTGGTCAAAACCAGAAAACTCAAATATTTAAGATATTCAAATATTTCAAATTCTTTTTGTTTTTTTCGATATTCAGGTGCGAAATATGGACAAAACCAGAAAACTAAAATATATCAGATGCTTTTTTGTTTGTTTTTTCCTAATTTAGTTGAGAAATATGGACAAAAATAGAAAATTCAAATATTTCAGATACTTTTTTGTTTTTTTTTCGTTATGTTATTGCGAAATATGGGCAAAAAAAACTCAAATATTACAGAGAATTTGTTGTTTTTTACCATATTTTGTTGCGAAATATGGACAAAAACAGAAAACTCAAATATTTCAGATACTATTTTGTTTTTTTTTCGCTATTTTGTTCCGAAATATGGACAAAAACAGAAAACTAAAATATTTCAGAGAATTTGTTGTTTTTTCCGTTATTTTGTGGCGAAATATGGACAAAACCAGAAAACTCAAATATTTCAGATACTTTTTTTTCGTTTTTTGTTGCGAAATATGGATAAAAACAGAAAGCTCAAATATTTTAGATACTATTATGTTTTTTTCGTTATTTTGTTGCGAAATATGGGCAAAAAATGAAAACTAAAATATTTCAGATACTTTTTCATTTTTTTTCGTTACTTTGTTGCAAAATATGGAGAAAACCAGAAAACTCGGATTCTTTTTGTTTTTTTCGATGTTTTCTTGCGAAAATGGACAAAAACAGAAAACTCAAATATTTTAGATAGTTTTTTGTTTTTTTTCGTTATTTTGTTGCGAAATGTGGACAAAAACAGAAAACTAAAATATTTCAGAAACTTTTTGTTTGTTTTTATTCCTTATTTTGTTGAAAAATATGAACACAAGCAGAAAACTCAAATATTTCAAATAGTTTTTTGTTTTTTTTTCGTTATATTATTGCGAAATATGGACAAAAAAAAACTCAAATATTTCAGATATTTTGTTCGTTTTTTTTTTTCGTTATTTTGTTGGGAAATATGGACAAAAAGATAAAACTCAAATATTTCAGATTCTTTTTCTTTTTTTCGTTATTTTGGTGTGAAATATCGACACAAACAGAAAACTGAAATATTTCAGATACTTTTTTGTTTTTTTTTCGTTATTTTGTTGCGAAAGATGGACAACAACAGAAAACTAAAATATTTCAGATACTGTTTTGTTTGTTTTTTTCCTTATTTTTTGAGAAATATGGACAAAAGTAGAAAACTCAAATATTTCAGATACTTTCTTGTTATTTTGTCCATATTTTGATGCGAAATATAGACAAAAAATGAAAACTCAAATATTTCAGATACTTGGTCGTTTTTTTTTCGTTATTTTGTTGCAAAATATGGGCATAAAAGAAACTCAAATACTTCAGATTCTTTTATTTTTTTCGATATTTAGTTGCGAAATATAGACAAAAACAGAAAATTCAAAAATTTCACATATTTTTTTGTTTTTTTTTTGTTATTTTGTTGCGAAAGATGGACAACAACAGAAAACTAAAATATTTCAGATACTGTTTTGTTTGTTTTTTTCCTTATTTTTTTGAGAAATATGGACAAAAGTAGAAAACTCAAATATTTCAGATACTTTTTTGTTTGTTTTTTTCTTATTTTGTTGAGAAATATGGACAAAAACAGAAAACTCAAATATTTCAGATACTTTTTTTTTTTTTCGTTATTTTATTGCGAAATATGTACAAAAACAGAAAACTCAAATATTTTGTATAATTTTTTGTTTTTTTTTCCTTATTTTGTTCCGAAATATGGACAAAAACAGAAAACTAAAATATTTCAGATGCTTTTTATTTTTTTCGATATTTAGTTGCGAAATATAGACAAAAACAGAAAATTCAAAAATTTCACATACTTTTTTGTTTTTTTTTTCGTTATTTTCGAGAAAAACCGAAAACTCAAATATTTCAGATTCTTTTTGTTTTTTTTCGATGTTTAGTTGCGAAATATGGATAAAAACAGAAAACTCAAATATTTCAGATACTTTGTTGTTTTTTCGTTATTTTCTTGCGAAATATGGACAAAAACAGAAAACTGAAATATTTCAGATTCTTTTGGGTTTTTCGATATTTTGTTGCAAAATATCGACAAAAACAGAAAACTCAAATATTTCAGATAGGTTTTTGTTGTTTTCCGCGAAATATGGACAAAACCAGAAAACTCAAATATTTCTGATACTATTTTTTTCGTTATTTTGTTGTGTAATATGGACAAAAACAGAAAGAACAAATATTTCAGATACTTTTATATTCTTTTTCGTTCATTTCTTGCGAACTATGGTTAAAAAATGAAAACTCAAATATTTCAGATACTTTTTCCTTTTTTTTCGTTATTTTGTTGTGAAATATGGACAAAACCAGAAAACTCAAATATTTCAGATACTTTTTTTTTGTTATTTTATTGCAAAATATGGACAAAAACAGAAAGCTTAGATATTTCAGATAGTTTTTTGTTTTTTTTTTTTCATTATTTTGTTGAGACATATGGACAAAAAAGGAAACTCAAATATTTTAGAGGATTTGTGGTTTTTTTCCGTTATTTTGTTGTTAATTATGGACAAAACCAGAAAACTCAAATATTTCAGATACTTTTTTTTTGTTATTTTATTGCAAAATATGGACAAAAACAGAAATCTGCAATATTTTAGATACTTTTTTGTTTTTTTTTCATTATTTTGTTGAGACATATGGACAAAAAAAGGAAACTCAAATATTTTAGAGAATTTGTTGTTTTTTTCCGTTATTTTGTTGTGAATTATGGACAAAACCAGAAAACTCAAATATTTCAGACACTTTTTTTTTTTGATATATTATTGCGAAATATGGACAAAAAAAAAACAAAACTAAAATATTTCAGCTATTTTATTTTTTTTTTTTCGTTATTTTCTTGGGAAATATGGACAAAAACAGAAAACTGAAATATTTCAGATTCTTTTGGTTTATTTCGACATTTTGTTGCGAAATATGGACAAAAACAGAAAACTCAAATATTTCAGATAGTTTTTTGTTTTATTTCGTTATTTTCTTGCGAAATATGGACAAAAACAGAAAACTAAAATATTTCAGATACTTTTTTGTTTCTTTTTTTTACCTTATTTTGTTGAGAAATATTGGACAAAAGTAGAAAACTCTATATTTCAGACAATTCGTTGTTTTTTCCGTTATTTTATTGCGAAATATGGACAAAACCAGAAAACTCAAATATTTCAGATACTTTTTCCTTTTTTTTCGTTATTTTCTTGCGAAATATGGACAAAAACAGAAAACTCAAATATTTCAGATTCTTTGTTTTTTTCGATATTTAGTTGCGAAATATGGACAAATACAAAAAACTCAAATATTTCAGAGAATTTGTTGTTTTTTTCCGTTATTTTGTTGCGAAATATGGACAAAACCAGAAAACTCAAATATTTCAGATACTTTTTTTTTTCGTTATGTTATTCCGAAATATGGACAAAAAACGAAGACTCAAATATTTCAGTTATTTTTTTGTTTTTTTTTTGTTATTTTGTTGGCAAATATGGACAAAAACTGAAAACTCAAATATTTCAGAGAATTTGTTTATTTTGTCCCGTATTTTATTGCGAAATATGGACAAAACCAGATTTCAGATATTCAAACACATATATTTCAGTTACTTTTTTTTCGTTTTTTTTTGTTGCGAAATATGGACAAACACAGAAACCTAAAATATTTTATATACTTTTATGTTTTTTTTCGTTATTTTGTTGCGAAATATGGGCACAAAATGAAAACTAAAATATTTTATATATTTTTTGCTTATTTGTTGCGAATTCTAAAGAAAAAGAGAAGACTGAAATATTTCAGAATCGTTTTGTTTGTTTTTCGACGTTTCCAATATTTTAGATATTTTTTTGTTATTTTGTTGGGAAATATGGACAAAAACAGAAAACTCCAATATTTTAGAGAATTTGTTGTTTTTTTCCATTATTTTGTTGCGAAATATGGACAAAACCAGAAAACTCAAATATTTCAGATACTTTTTTTGTTATTTTGTTGCGAAATATTGACAAAAACGGAAAACTAAAATATTTCAGATTCTTTTTTTGCGATATTTCGTTGCGAAATATGGACAAAAAGAAAAAAATAAAATACTTCTTTTCCTAATTTTGTTCAGATATAAACTAAAATATTTCAGAGACCTTTTTTTCGTTTTTTTCCTTATTTTGTTGAGAAATATGGACAAAAGTAGAAAACTCAAATATTTCAGATAATTTTTTGTTTTTTTTTTCGTTATTTTGTTGGGAAATATGGACCAAAACAGAAAACTCAAATATTTCAGAGAATTTGCAAAATATGGACAAAACCAAATATATTTCAGATACCCAAACACATATATTTCAGACACTTTTTTGTCGTTCTTTGTTGCGAAATATGGACAAAAACAGAAACCTCAAATATTTCATTCACTTTTATGGGTTTTTTTCGTTATTTTGTTGCGAAATATGGGCACAAAAGGAAAACTGAAATATTTCTGAGACTTTTTGTTTTGTTATTTTGTTGCGAATTATGGACAAAAACAGAAAGCTCAATTATTTTAGATATTTTTATGTTTTTTTCGTAATTTTGTTGCGAAATATGGACAAAAGCAGAAAATTTAAATATTTTAAATACTTTTTTGTTTTATTCTCGTTATTTTGTTGGGAAATATAGACAAAAACAGAAAACTCAAATATTTCAAAGAATTTGTTGTTTTTTTCCGTTATTTTGTTGCGAAATATGGACAAAACCAGAAAACTCAAATATTTCAGATACCTTTTTTTCGTTGATTAGTTGCGAAATACGGACAAAAACAGAAAGCTCAAATATTTCAGATACTTTTATGTTTTTTTTTTCGATATTTAGTTGCAAAATATGGACAAAAACAGAAAACTCAAATATTTCAGATAGTTTTTTGTTTTCTTTCGTTATTTTGTTGCGAAATGTGCACAAAAACAGAAAGCTCAAATATTTCAGTTTTTTTTTGTTTTTTTCGTTATTTTGTTGGGAAATATGGACAAAAACAGAAAACTCAAATATTTCAGAGAATTTGTTGTTTTTTTCCGTTATTTTGTTGCGAAATATGGACAAAAACAGAAAACTCAAATATTTCAGATTCTATGTTTTTTTTAGATATTTAGTTGCGAAATATGTACAAAAATAGAAAACTCAAATATTACAGAGAATTTGTTGTTTTTTTTCGTTATATTGTTACGAAATATGGAAAAAAATGAACACTCAAATATTTCATATACTTTTATGTGTTTTATTTTGTTATTTTGTTGTGAAATATGGACAAAAACAGAAAACTAAAATATTTCAGATTCCTTTTGTTTTTTTCGATATTTAGTTGCGAAATATGGACAAAAACAGAAAACTCAAATATTTCAGAGAATTTGTTGTTTTTTCCGTTATTTTGTTGCGAAATATGGACAAAACCAGAAAACTCAAATATTTTAGATACTTTTTCTTTTTTTTGTTATTTTGTTGCGAAATGTGGACAAAAACAGAAAGCTCAAATATTTCAGATATTTTTTTCTTTTTTTTCGTTATTTTCTTGGGAAATATGGACAAAAACAGAAAAATCAAATATTTCAGATTCTTTAATTTTTTTCGACATTTAGTTGCGAAATATGGACAAAAACAGAAAACTCAAATATTTCAGATTGTTTTTTTTTCGTTATTTTCTTGCGAAATATGGACAAAAACAGAAAACGCAAATATTTAAGATACTTTCTTGTTATTTTTTCGTTATTGTGTTGCGAAATATGTACAAAAACAGAAAACTAAAATATTTCAGATACTTTGTTGTTTTTTTTCGTTATTTTCTTGCGAAATATGGACAAAACCAGAAAACTCAAATATTTCAGATTCTTTTGGGTTTTTTCGATATTTAGTTGCGAAATATGGACAAAAACAGAAAACTAAAATATTTCAGATACTTTTTTGTTTGTCTTTTTTTTTTATTATTTTGTTGCGAAATGTGGACAAAAACAGAAAGCTCAAATATTTCAGATAGTATTTTGTTTTTTTCCGCCAAATATGGACAAAACCAGAAAACTCAAAGATTTCAGATAATTTTTTTTTTCCTTATGTTATTCCGAAATATGGACAAAAAACGAAGACTCAAATATTTCAGATATTTTTTTGTTTTTTTTTTGTTATTTTGTTGGCAAATATGGACAAAAACTGAAAACTCACATATTTCAGAGAATTTGTTTATTTTTTCCCGTATTTTATTGCGAAATATGGACAAAACCAGATTTCAGATATTCAAACACATATATTTCAGTTACTTTTTCTCGTTTTTTTTTGTTGCGAAATATGGACAAACACAGAAACCTAAAATATTTTATATACTTTTATGTTTTTTTTCGATATTTTGTTGCGAAATATGGGCACAAAATGAAAACTAAAATATTTTATATATTTTTTGCTTATTTGTTGCGAATTATGGAGAAAAAGAGAAGACTGAAATATTTCAGAATCGTTTTGTTTGTTTTTCGGCGTTTCCAATATTTTAGTTATTTTTTTGTTATTTTGTTGGGAAATATGGACAAAAACAGAAAACTCCAATATTTTAGAGAATTTGTTGTTTTTTTCCATTATTTTGTTGCGAAATATGGACAAAACCAGAAAACTCAAATATTTCAGATACTTTTTTTGTTATTTTGTAGCGAAATATTGACAAAAACAGAAAACTAAAATATTTCTGATTCTTTTTTTTGCGATATTTAGTTGCGAAATATGGACAAAAAGAAAAAAATAAAACACTTCTTTTCCTAATTTTGTTCAGATATAAACTAAAATATTTCAGACACCTTTTTTTTGTTTTTTTTCCTTATTTTGTTGAGAAATATGGACAAAAGCAGAAAACTCAAATATTTCAGATAATTTTTGTTTTTTTTTTCGTTATTTTGTTGGGAAATATGGACAAAAACAGAAAACTCAAATATTTCAGAGAAATTGTTGTTTTTTCCGGTATTTTGTTGCAAAATATGGACAAAACCAAATATATTTCAGATACTCAAACACATATATTTCAGACACTTTTTTGTCGTTCTTTGTTGCGAAATATGGACAAAAACAGAAACCTCAAATATTTCATATACTTTTATGGGTTTTTTTCGTTATTTTGTTGCGAAATATGGGCACAAAAGGAAAACTGAAATATTTCTGAGACTTTTTGTTTTGTTATTTTGTTGCGAAATATGGACAAAAACAGAAAGCTCAATTATTTCAGATATTTTTATGTTTTTTTCGTAATTTTGTTGCGAAATATGGACAAAAGCAGAAAACTGAAATATTTTAAATACTTTTTTGTTTTATTCTCGTTATTTTGTTGGGAAATATAGACAAAAACAGAAAACTGAAATATTTCAAAGAATTTGTTGTTTTTTTCCGTTATTTTGTTGCGAAATATGGACAAAACCAGAAAACTCAAATATTTCAGATACCTTTTTTTCGTTGATTTGTTGCGAAATACGGACAAAAACAGAAAGCTCAAATATTTCAGATACTTTTATGTTTTTTTTTTCGATATTTAGTTGCAAAATATGGACAAAAACAGAAAACTCAAATATTTCAGATAGTTTTTTGTTTTCTTTCGTTATTTTGTTGCGAAATGTGCACAAAAACAGAAAGCTCAAATATTTCAGATACTTTTTTGTTTTCTTTACGTTATTTTGTTGGGAAATATGGACAAAAACAGAAAACTCAAATACTTCGAAGAATTTGTTGTTTTTCCCGTTTTTTTGTTGCGAAATATGGACAGAACTAGAAAATTCAAATATTTCAAATACTTTTTTTTTGTTATTTTTTTGCGAAATATGGACAAAAACAGAAAGATCAAATATTTCAGATACTTTTATGTTTTTTTTCGTTCATTTCTTGCGAAATATGGTTAAAAAGTGAAAACTTAAATATTTCAGATATTTTTATGTGTTTTTTTTGTTATTTTGTTGCGAAATATGGACAAAGACAGAAAACTCAAATATTTGAGATACTTTTTCCTTTTTTTTCGTTATTTTGTTGCGAAATATGGACAAAACAGAAAACCCAAATATTTCAGTTTGTTTTTTGTTTTTTTCGTTATTTTGTTGGGAAATATGGACAAAAACAGAAAACTCAAATATTTCAGAGAATTTGTTGTTTTTTTCCGTTATTTTGTTGCGAAATATGGACAAAAACAGAAAACTCAAATATTTCAGATTCTTTTTTTTTTTAGATATTTAGTTGCGAAATATGTACAAAAATAGAAAACTCAAATATTACAGAGAATTTGTTGTTTTTTTTCGTTATTTTGTTACGAAATATGGAAAAAAATGAACACTCAAATATTTCATATACTTTTATGTGTTTTATTTTGTTATTTTGTTGTGAAATATGGACAAAAACAGAAAACTAAAATATTTCAGATTCCTTTTGTTTTTTTCGATATTTAGTTGCGAAATATGGACAAAAACAGAAAACTCAAATATTTCAGAGAATTTGTTGTTTTTTCCGTTATTTTGTTGCGAAATATGGACAAAAACAGAAAATTGAAATATTTCAGATATTTTTTTCTTTTTTTTCGTTATTTTCTTGGGAAATATGGACAAAAACAGAAAAATCAAATATTTCAGATTCTTTAAGTTTTTTTCGACATTTAGTTGCGAAATATGGACAAAAACAGAAAACTCAAATATTTCAGATTGTTTTTTTTTCGTTATTTTCTTGCGAAATATGGACAAAAACAGAAAACGCAAATATTTAAGATATTTTCTTGTTATTTTTTCGTTATTGTGTTGCGAAATATGTACAAAAAGAGAAAACTAAAATATTTCAGATACTTTGTTGTTTTTTTTCGTTATTTTCTTGCGAAATATGGACAAAAGCAGAAAACTCAAATATTTCAGATTCTTTTGGGTTTTTTCGATATTTAGTTGCGAAATATGGACAAAAACAGAAAACTAAAATATTTCACATACATTTTTGTTTGTCTTTTTTTTTTTGTTATTTTGTTGCGAAATGTGGACAAAAACAGAAAGCTCAAATATTTCAGATAGTATTTTGTTTTTTTCCGCGAAATATGGACAAAACCAGAAAACTCAAATATTTCTGATTTTTACCTTATTTTGTTGAGAAATATGGACAAAAGTAGAAAACTCAAATATTTCAGATTTTTTTTTTTTTCGTTATTTTCTTGTGAAATATGGACAAAACCAGAAAACTCAAATATTTCTGATTTTTACCTTATTTTGTTGAGAAATATGGACAAAAGTAGAAAACTTAAATATTTCAGATTTTTTTTTTTTTTTTTTCCATATTTTATTGTGAAATATGGACAAAACCAGAAAACTTATATATTTCTGATACTATTTTTTCTTTATTTTGTTGTGTAATATGGACAAAAACAGAAAGATCAAATATTTCAGATACTTTGATATTTTTTTTCGTTCATTTCTTGCGAACTATGGTTAAAAAATGAAAACCCAAATATTTCAGATACTTTTTCCTTTTTTTTCGTTATTTTGTTGCGCAATATGGACAAAAACAGAAAACTCAAATATTTCAGATTCTTTGTTTTTTTAGATATTTAGTTGCGAAATATGTACAAATATAGAAAACTGAAATATTACAGAGAATTTGTTGTTTTTTTTCGTTATTTTGTTGCGAAATATGGAAAAAAATGAACACTTAAATATTTCATATATTTTTATGTGTTTTATTTTGTTATTTTGTTGTGAAATATGGACAAAAACAGAAAACTCAAATATTTCAGATTCCTTTTGTTTTTTTCGATATTTAGTTGCGAAATATGGACAAAAAGAGAAAACTCAAATATTTCAGAGAATTTGTTGTTTTTTTCCGTTATTTTGTTGCGAAAAATGGACAAAACCAGAAAACTCAAATATTTCAGATACTTTTATGTTTTTTTTTCTTTATATTATTGCGAAATATGGACAAAAAACAAAACTCAAATATTTCAGATATTTTTTTCTTTTTTTTCGTTAATTTCTTGGGAAATATGGACAAAAACAGAAAACTCAAATATTTCAGATTCTTTTTGTTTTTTTCGACATTTAGTTGCGAAATATGGACAAAAACAGAAAACGCAAATATTTCAGATACTTTGTTGTTATTTTTTCGTTATTGTGTTGCGAAATATGTACAAAAACAGATAACTAAAATATTTCAGATACTTTGTTGTTTTTTTTCGTTAATTTCTTGCGAAATATGGACAAAACCAACAACTCAAATATTTCAGATGGTTTTTTCTTTTTTTCCGCGAAATATGGACAAATCCAGAAACCTGAAATATTTCTGATACTATTTTTTTCGTTATTTTGTTGTGTAATAAGGACAAAAACAGAAAGATCAAATATTTCAGATACTTTTATATTTTTTTCGTTCATTTCTTGCGAACTATGGTTAAAAAATGAAAACCCAAATATTTCAGATACTTTTTCCTTTTTTTTCGTTATATTTTTGCGCAATATGGACAAAAACAGAAAACTCAAATATTTCAGATTCTTTGTTTTTTTAGATATTTAGTTGCGAAATATGTACAAATATAGAAAACTCAAATAATACAGAGAATTTGTTGTTTTTTTTCGTTATTTTGTTGCGAAATATGGAAAAAAAATGAACACTCAAATATTTCATATACTTTTAGGTGTTTTATTTTGTTATTTTGTTGTGAAATATAGACAAAAACAGAAAACTAAAATATTTCAGATTCCTTTTGTTTTTTTCGATATTTAGTTGCGAAATATGGACAAAAACAGACAAAACCAGAAAACTCAAATATTTCAGATACTTTTATGTTTTTTTTTCCGTTATATTATTGCGAAATATGGACAAAAAAACAAAACTCAAATATTTCAGATAGTTTTTTCTTTTTTTTCGTTATTTTCTTGGGAAATATGGACAAAAACAGAAAACTCAAATATTTCAGATTCTTTTGGTTTTTTTCGATATTTAGTTGCGAAATATGGACAAAAATAGAAAACTAAAATATTTCAGATACTTTTTTGTTTGTTTTTTTACCTTATTTTGTTGAGAAATATGAACAAAAGTAGAAAACTCAAATATTTCAAATTTTTTTTTTTTTTGTTATTTTGTTGGGAAATATGGACAAAAACAGAAAACTCAAATATTTCAGATAGTTTTTTGTTTTTTTCCGCGAAATATGGACAAAACCAGAAAACTCAAATATTTCTGATACTATTTTTTTCGTTATTTTGTTGTGTAGTATGGACAAAAACAGAAAGATCAAATATTTCAGATACTTTTATATTTTTTTTCGTTCATTTCTTCCGAACTATGGTTAAAAAATGAAAACCCAAATATTTCAGATACTTTTTCCTTTTTTTTCGTTATTTTGTTGCGCAATATGGACAAAAACAGAAAACTCAAATATTTCAGATTCTTTGTTTTTTAGATATTTAGTTCCGAAATATGTACAAATATAGAAAACTCAAATATTACAGAGAATTTGTTGTTTTTTTTCGTTAATTTGTTGCGAAATATGGAAAAAAAATGAACACTCAAATATTTCATATACTTTTATGTGTTTTATTTTGTTATTCTGTTGTGAAATATGGACAAAAACAGAAAACTAAAATATTTCAGATTCCTTTTGTTTTTTTCGATATTTAGTTGCGAAATATGGATAAAAACAGAAAATTCAAAGATTTCAGAGAATTTGTTGTTTTTTTCCGTTATTTTGTGGCGAAATATGGACAAAACCAGAAAACTCAAATATTTCAGAGAATTTGTAGTGTTTTTCCGTTATTTTGTTTCGAAATATGGACAAAAACAGAAAACTCAAACATTTCAGATAATTTTTTATTTGTTTTTTTCCTTACTTTGTTGAGAAATATGAACAAAAGTAGAAAACTCAAATATTTCAGATATTTTTTGTTTTTTTCCGTTATTTTGTTGGGAAATATGGACAAAAAAAGGAAACTCAAATATTTTAGAGCATTTGTTGTTTTTTTCCGTTGTTTTGTTGTGGAATATGGACAAAACCAGAAAACTCAAATATTCAGATACTTTTTTTTTGTTATTTTATTGCAAAATATGGACTAAAACAGGAAGCTTAAATATTTCAGATTGTTTTTGTTTTGTTCGATATTTAGTTGCGAAATATAGACAAAAACAGAAAAATCAAATATTTCAGATAGTTTTTTGTTTTTTTTTAACCTTATTTTCTTGCCAAATGTGGACGAAAACAGAAACCTGCAATATTTCAGATACTTTTTTTTTTTCATTATGTTGTTGAGACATATGGACAAAAAAAGGAAACTCAAATATTTTAGAGAATTTGTTGTTTTTTTCCGTTATTTTGTTGTGAATTTTGGACAAAACCAGAAAACTCAAGTATTTCTGACACTTTTTTTTTTTTTTATATTTTATTGCCAAATATGGACAAAAAACAAAACTAAAATATTTCAGCTATTTTGTTCTTTTTTTTTTCGTTATTTTCTTGGGAAATATGGACAAAAACAGAAAACTGAAATATTTCAGATTCTTTTTGTTTATTTCGACATTTAGTTGCGAATATGGACAAAAATAGAAAACTCAAATATTTCAGAAAGTTTTTTGTTATTTTTCGTTATTTTCTTGCGTAATATGGATAAAAGCAGAAAACTCAAATATTTCAGATACTTTTTTTTTGCTATTTTGTTGCAAAATATGGACAAAAACAGAAACCTCAAATAATTCAGATTATTTTTCTTTTTTTCGAAATTTAGTGGCGAAATATGGACAAAAATGGAAAACTCATATATTTCATATACTTTTTTGTTATTTTTTCGTTATTTTGTTTTCAGATACTTTGTAGTTTTTTTCATTATTTTGTTGCGAAATATGGAGAAAAAAAAACTCAAATATTTCACATTCTTTTTTGTTTTTTTCGATATTTAGTTGCAAAATATCGACAAAAACAGAAAACTCAAATATTTCAAATAGTTTTTTTGTTTTTCTCTGTTATTTTGTTGCAAAATACGTACAAAAACAGAAAACTAAAATATTTCAGATACTTTGTTGTTTTTTTTCGATATTTTCTTGCGAAATATGGACAAAACCAGAAAACTCAAATATTTGAGATTCTTTTGGGTTTTTTCGATATTTAGTTGCGAAATATGGACAAAAACAGAAAACTAAAATATTTCAGATACTTTTTTGTTTATTTTTTACCTTATTTTGTTGAGAAATATGGACAAATGTAGGAAACTCAAATATTTCAGATTTTTTTTTTTTTCGTTATTTTGTTGGGAAATATGGACAAAAACAGAAAACTCAAATATTTCAGAGAATTTATAGTTTTTTTCCGTTATTTTGTTTCGAAATATGGACAAAAACAGAAAACTCAAATATTTCAGATAATTTTTTATTTGTTTTTTTCCTTACATTGTTGAGAAATATGAACAAAAGTAGAAAACTCAAATATTTCAGATATTTTTTTGGTTTTTTTTCGTTATTTTGTTGGGAAATATGGACAAAAAAAGGAAACTCAAATATTTTAGAGCATTTGTTGTTTTTTCCCGTTGTTTTGTTGTGGAATATGGACAAAACCAGAAAACTCAAATATTTCAGATACTTTTTTTTTGTTATTTTATTGCAAAATATGGACAAAAACAGGAAGCTTAAATATTTCAGATTGTTTTTGTTTTGTTCGATATTTAGTTGCGAAATATAGACAAAAACAGAAAACTCAAATATTTCAGATAGTTTTTTGTTTTTTTTTAACCTTATTTTCTTGCGAAATTTGGACGAAAACAGAAACCTGCAATATTTCAGATACTTTTTTTTTTTCATTATGTTGTTGAGACATATGGACAAAAAAAGGAAACTAAAATATTTTAGAGAATTTGTTGTTTTTTTTCCGTTATTTTGTTGTGAATTTTAGACAAAACCAGAAAACTCAAGTATTTCAGACACTTTTTTTTTTTTTATATATTATTGCCAAATATGGACAAAAAACAAAACTAAAATATTTCAGCTATTTTGTTCTTTTTTTTTCGTTATTTTCTTGGGAAATATGGACAAAAACAGAAAACTGAAATATTTCAGATTCTTTTTGTTTATTTCGACATTTAGTTGCGAAATATGGACAAAAATAGAAAACTCAAATATTTCAGAAAGTTTTTTGTTATTTTTCGTTATTTTCTTGCGTAATATGGACAAAAGCAGAAAACTCAAATATTTCAGATACTTTTTTTTTGCTATTTTGTTGCAAAATATGGACAAAAACAGAAACCTCAAATAATTCAGATTATTTTTCTTTTTTTCGAAATTTAGTGGCGAAATATGGACAAAAATGGAAAACTCATATATTTCATATACTTTTGTGTTATTTTTTCGTTATTTTGTTTTCAGATACTTTGTAGTTTTTTTCATTATTTTGTTGCGAAATATGGACAAAAAAAAACTCAAATATTTCACATTCTTTTTTGTTTTTTTCGATATTTAGTTGCAAAATATCGACAAAAACAGAAAACTCAAATATTTCAAATAGTTTTTTTGTTTTTCTCTGTTATTTTGTTGCAAAATATGGACAAAAACAGAAAACGCAAATATTTCAGATACTTTCTTGTTATTATTTCGATATTTATTTGCGAAATATGGACAAAAACAGAAAACTCAAATATTTGACATACTTTGTTGTTTTTTTCGATATTTAGTTGCAAAATATCGACAAAAACAGAAAAGTCAATTATTTCAGATAATTTTTTTGTTTTTTCCCGTTATTTTGTGGCGAAATATTGGCAAAAACAGAAAACTCAAATGTTTTAGATACTTTTTTTTCGTTATTTTGTTGCGAAATACGTACAAAAACTGAAAGCTCAAATATTTCAGATACTTTTATGTTTTTTTTCGTTATTTTGTTGCGAAATATAGACAAAAAATGAAAACTAAAATATTTCAGATACTTTTTCGTTTTTTTTGGAGTTATTTTGTTGCGAAATATGGAGAAAAACAGAAAACTCAAATATTTCAGATGCTTTTTGTTTTTTTCGATATTTAGTTGCAAAATATCGACAGAAACAGAAAACACAAATATTTCAGATTCTTTTTGTTTTTTGTCGATATTTAGTTGCAAAATATCGACAAAAACAGAAAACACAAATATTTCAGATTGTTTTTTTCTTTTTTCGATATTTAGTTGCGAAATATGGACAAAAACAGAAAACTGAAATGTTTCAAATACTTTTTGTTTTTGTCGTTATTTTATTGCGAAATATGGACAAAAACAGAAAACTAAAATATTTCAGATACTTTTTTTGTTTCTTTTTTTTTGCCTTATTTTGTTGAGAAATTTTGGACAAAAGTATAAAACTCTATATTTTAGAGAATTTGTTGTTTTTTCCGTTATTTTGTTGCGAAATATGGACAAACCCAGAAAATTCAAATATTTCAGATACTTCTTTTTTCGTTATTTTGTTCCAAAATATGGACAAAAACAGAAAACACAAATATTTCAGATAGTTTTTTTTTGTTCGTTCTTTTGTTGCTAAATGTGGACAAAAACAGAAAACTCAAATATTTCAGATAGTTTTTTGTTTTTTTTTCGTGATTTTGTTGCGAAATGTGGACAAAAAGAGAAAGCTCAAATATTTCAGATACTTTTTTGTTTTTTTTTCGTTATTTTGTTGCGAAATGTAGAAAAAAACAGAAAGCTCAAATATTTCAGATTGTTTTTGTTTTTTGATATTTAGTTGCGAAATATGGACAAACACAAAAAGCTCTCTCTCTCTATATTTTGTTGCGAAATATGGGCAAAAAATGAAAACTAAAATATTTCTGATACTTTTTCGATTATTTTCGTTATTTTGTTGCGAAATATGGATCAAAACAGAAAACTCAACTACTTCAAATTCTTTTTGTTTTTTTCGTTATTCATTTGCGAAATATGGATAAAAATGGAAAACTCAAATATTTCAGATTCTTTTTTGGTTTCTTCTTCGTTATTTTGTTGCGAAATGTGGACAAAAACAGAAAGCTCAAAAATTTCAGATTCTTTTTGTTTTTTTTTATATTTAGTTGCGAAATATGGACAAAAACAGAAAGCTCAAATATTTCAGATATTTTTTTGTTTTTTTTTCGTTATTTTGTTGGCAAATATGGACAAAAATAGGAAACTAAATACCAAGTTGCGCAATATGGACAAAAACTAAAAACTGAAATATTTCTAATTTTTTTTAACGTTATTTTGTTTGAAATATGGCCCAACACAGAAAACTCAACTATTTCAGATACTTTTTGTTTATATCGCTATTTGGTTGCAAAAAATGGATAAAAACAGAAAACCCAAATACTTCAGATACATTTTGTGTTTTTTTCGTTATTTAGTTGCGAAATATGGACAAAAAAACTCAATTATTTAAGATATTTTATTGTTTTTTTTTCGTTATTTTGTTGGGAAATATGGACAAAAACATAAAACTCAGAGAATTTCAGAGAATGTTTTGTTTTTTTCCGTTATTATGTTGCGAAATATGGACAAAAAATGAAAACTAAAATATTTCAGATACTTTTTCGTTTTTTTTCGTTATTTTGTTGCGAAATATGGATCAAAACAGAAAACTCAACTACTTCAGATTCTTTTTGTTTTTTTCGTTATTCAGTTGTGAAATATGGATAAAAATAGAAAACTCAAATTTTTCAGATTCTTTTTTGTTTTTCTTTTCGTTATTTTGTTGCGAAATGTGGACAAAAACAGAAAGCTCAAATATTTCAGATTTTTTTTGTTTTTTGTTATATTTAGTTGCGAAATATGGACAAAAACATAAAACTCAAATATTTCAGAGAATATGTTGTTTTTTTCCGTTATTTTGTTGCGAAATATGGACAAAAAATGACAACTAATATATTTCAGATACTTTTTTGTTTCTTTTCGTTATTTTGTTGCGATATGTGGACAAAAACAGAAACCTCAAAAATTTCAGAATCTTTTTGTTTTTTTGACATTTAGTTGCGAAATATGGACAAAAACAGAAATCTCAAATATTTCAGATATTTTTTTGTTTTTTTTCGTTATTTTGTTGGCAAATATGGACAAAAACAGGAAACTAAATAACAAGTTGCGCAATATCGACAAAAACTAAAAACTGAAATATTTCTAATTTTTTTAACCGTTATTTTGTTTGAAATATGGCCCACCACAGAAAACTCAACTATTTCAGATACTTTTTGTTTTTATCGCTAATTTGTTGCAAAAAATGGATAAAAACAGAAAACCCAAATACTTCAGATACATTTTGTTTTTTTTTTGTTATTTAGTTGCGAAATATGGACAAAAAAAACTCAAATGTTTCAGATATTTTTTTCGTTCTTTTTTTGTTATTTTGTTGGGAAATATGGACAAAAACAGAAAACTCAAATATTTCAGAGAATTTGTTGTTTTTTTCCGTTATTTTGTTGCGATATATGGGCAAAAAATTAAAACTAAAATATTTCAGATACTTTTTCGTTTTTTTTCGTTATTTTGTTGCGAAATATGGAACAAAATAGAAAACTCAACTACTTCAGATACATTTGGTTTTTTTTCGTTATTTAGTTGCGAAATATGGACAAAAAAAACTCAAATATTTCAGATATTTTTTTGTTTTTTTTCGTTATTTTGTTGGGAAATATGGACAAAAACAGAAAACTCAAATATTTCAGATACTTTTTGTTTTGTTATTTTGTTGCGCAATATGTACAAAAACAGAAAGCTTAAATATTTCAGATTGTTTTTGTTTTGTTCGATATTTAGTTGCGAAATATAGACAAAAACAGAAAACTCAAATATTTCAAATACTTTTATGTCTTTTTTTTGTTATTTTCTTGCGAAATATGGACGAAAACAGAAAACTCAAATATTTCAGAGAATTTGTAGTTTTTTTTCGTTATTTTGTTGCGAAATATGGGCAAAAAATGAAAACTAAAATATTTCAGATATTTTTCGTTTTTTCGTTATTTAGTTGCGCAATATGGACAAAAAACTCAAATATTTCAGATATTTTTTTGTTTTTTTCGTTATTTTGTTGAGAAATATGGACAAAAACAGAAAACTCAAATATTTCACATTCTTTCAGTTTTTTCGAATATGTATTTAGTTGCGAAATATTGACAACAACAAAAAAGTCAAATATTTCAGACACTTTTTGTTAGTTTTTTTCCTAATTTTGTTGAGAAATATGGACAAAACAGAAAACTCAAATATTTCAGATACTTTTTTTTTTCCGTTATTTTGTTGCGAAATATGGCCAAAAACAGAAAACTCAAATATTTCAGATATTTTTTTTCGTTACTTTGTTGCGAAATATGGACAAAAACAGAAAACTAAAATATTTCAGATACTTTTTGTTAGTTTTTTTCCTAATTTTATTGAGAAATATAGACAAAAGCAGAAAACCCAAATATTTCAAATACTTTCATGTTTTTTTCGTTATTTTATTGCAAAATATGGACAAAAACAGAAAGCTCAAATATTTCAGATACTCTTAAGTTTTTTTTCGTTATTTTGTTGCGAAATATGGAGAAAAACAGAAATCTCAAATATTTAAGATTCTTTTTGTTTTTTTCGATATTTAGTTGGGAAATATGGACAAAAACAGAAAACTCAAATATTTAAGATAGTTTTTTGTTTTTTTTCGTTATTTTGTTGCGAAATATGGACCAAAACAGAAAACTCAAATATTTCATATATTTTTTTATATTTAGTTGCGAAATGTGGACAAAAACAGAAAAGTAAAAGAATTCAGATATTTTTTGTTTGTTTTTTTCCTTATTTTGTTGAGAAATATGGACAAAAGCAGAAAACTCAAATATTTCAGATACTTTTTTTTGTTATTTTGTTTCAAAATATGGACAAAAACAGAAAACTCAAATATTTCAGATTATTTTGTTGTTTTTGTTCCGTTATTTTGTTGCGAAATATGGACAAAAACAGATAACTCAAAAACAGAAAATTCAAATATTTCAGAGAATTTGTTGTTTTTTCCGTTATTTTGTTGCGAAATATGGACAAAAACAGAAAACTCAAATATTTCATATTTCGAAATATGGACAAAAACAGAAAACTCAAATATTTGATATTTTTTTTGCTATATTTAGTTGCGAAATATGGACAAAAACAGAAAACTCAAATATTTCAGACACTTCTTTGTTTTTTTTTCTTTATATTATTGCGAAATATGGACAAAAAACGAAGACTCAAATATTTGATATATTTTTTTGTTTTTTGTTTCGTTATTTTATTGAGAAATATGGACAAAAACAGAAAACTCAAATATTTCAGATATATTGTTATTTTTTATTATTTTGTTGCCAAATATGGACAAAACCAGAAAACTCAAATATTTCAGATACTTTTTTTGTGATTTTGCTGTGAAATATGGACAAAAACAGAAAACTCAAATATTTCAGATTCTTTTTGGTTTTTGAGATATTTAGTTGTGAAATATGGACAAAAACAGAAAACTCAAATATTTCAGATATTTTTTTTTTTTTGTTATTTTGTTGGGAAATATGGACAAAAACAGAAAACTAAAATATTTCACATACTTTTTGTTAGTTTTTTTCCTAATTTTGTTGAGAAATATAGACAAAAGCAGAAAGCTCAAATATTTGATACTTTCTTGTTGTTTTTTCCTTATTTGATTGCGAAATATGGACAAAAACAGAAAATTGAACTATTTCACATTCTTTTTGTTTTTTTCGATATTTAGTTGTGAAATATGGACAAAAACAGAAAACTCAAATATTTCAGATATTTTTTTTTTTTGTTATTTTGTTGGGAAATATGGACAAAAACAGAAAGCTCATATATTTCAGATACTTTTAAGTTTTTTTTTCGTTATTTTGTTGCGAAATATGGACAAAAGCACAAAACTCAAATATTTCAGATACTTTTTGTTAGTTTTTTTCCTAGATTTGTTGACAAATATAGACAAAAGCAGAAAGCTCAAATATTTGATACTTTCTTGTTGTTTTTTCCTTATTTGATTGCGAAATATGGACAAAAACAGAAAATTGAACTATTTCACATTCTTTTTGTTTTTTTCGATATTTAGTTGTGAAATATGGACAAAAACAGAAAACTCAAATATTTCAGATATTTTTTTTTTTTGTTATTTTGTTGGGAAATATGGACAAAAACAGAAAGCTCATATATTTCAGATACTTTTAAGTTTTTTTTTCGTTATTTTGTTGCGAAATATGGACAAAAGCACAAAACTCAAATATTTCACATTCTTTCTATTTTTTTCGATATTTAGTTGCGAAATATGGACAAAAACAAAAAACTCAAATATTGGAGATAATTTGTTCTTGTTTTCGTTGTTTTGTTGCGAAATATGTACAAAAACAGAAAACTAAAATATTTCACATACTTTTTGTTAGTTTTTTTCCTAATTTTGTTGAGAAATATAGACAAAAGCAGAAAACCCAAATATTTCAGATACTTTTAAGTTATTTTTTCGTTATTTTGTTCTTTATGTTTTTTCGATGTTTTGTTGCGAAATATGGACAAAAACAGAAAACTAAAATATTTCAGATACTTTTTTGTTTTTTTTCGTTATATTATTGCGAAAAATTGACAAAAAAAACTCAAATATTTCAGATATTTTCTTGTTTTGTTATTTGATTGCGAAATATGAACAAAAACAAAAAACTCAAATATTTCAGATAGTTTTTTGTTTTTTTTCGTTATTTTGTTGGGAAATATGGACAAAACCCGAAAACTCAAATATTTCAGATACTTTTTGTTTTGTTATTTGATTGCGAAATATGGACAAAAACAAAAAACTCAAATATTTCAGATAGGTTTTTGTTTTTTTTCGTTGTTTTGTTGAGAAATAGGGACAAAAGCAGAAAACTTAAATATTTGAGAGAATTTGTTGTTTTTTCCGTTATTTTGTTGCGAAATATGGACAAAACCAGAAAACTCAAATATTTCAGAAACTTTCTTTTTATTTTTTCGTTATTTAGTTGCGAAATATGGACAAGAACAGAAAACTCAAATATTTCAGGCAGTTTAGTGTGTTTTCGTTATTTTCTTGCGAAATATGGACAAACACACAAAGGTCAAATATTTCATATTCTTTTTGTTTTTTCGATATTTAGATGCAAAATATGGACAAGAACAGAAAACTCAAATATTTCAGACAGTCTTATCTTTTTTTTCCGTTATTTTCTTGCGAAATATGTACAAAAACACAAAGCTCAATTATTTCAGATTTTTTTTTGTTTTTTTTCCTTAATTTGTTGCGAAATATGGACAAAAACAGAAAACTAAAATATTTCAGATACTATTTTTTCGTTATTTTGTTGCGACATATGTACAAAAACAGAAAACTTAAATATATCAGATACTTTTTTGTTTGTTTTTTTCCTAATTTTGTTGAGAAATATGGACAAAAGCAGAAATCTCAAATATTTCAGATACTTTTTTTTTTTTCGTTATATTATTGCGAAATATGGACAATAAAACAAAATTGAAATATTTCAGATATTTTTTCTTTTTTTTTCGTTATTTTGTTCGGAAATATGGACAAATAAAGAAAATTCAAATATTTCCGAGAAGTTTTGTTTCGTTATTTTGTTGCTAAATATGGACAAAAACAGAAAACTCAAATATTTCAGATATTTTCTTTTTATTTTTTCGTTATTTTGTTGCGAAATATGGACAAAAACAGAAACCTCAAATATTTCAGATTCTTTTTGTTATTTTCGATATTTAGTTGTGACATATCGACAAAAACAGAAAACTAAAATATTCCAGATACCTTGTCGTTTTTTTCCGTTATTTTGTTGCGAAATATGGACAAAACCAGAAAACTCAAATATTTCAGATACTTTTTTGTTTTTTTTTCGTTATTTTGTTGCGAAATTTGGGCAAAAAATGAAAACTAAAATATTTCAGATGCTTTTTGGTTTTTTTCGTTATTTTGTTGTGAATTATAGAGAATAACAGAAAACTCAAATATTTCATATTCTTTTTGTTTTTTTTCGACGTTTAGTTGCGAAATATGGACAAAAACTGAAAACTCAAATATTTCAGATATTTTTTTGTTTTTTTTTTCCGTTATTTTGTTGCGAAATATGGACAAAACAAGAAAACACATATATTTCAGATACTTTTTTTTTCGTTTTCTTGTTGCGAAATATGGGCAAAAAGAGAAAGCTCAAATATTTCATATACTTTTATGTTTTTTTTCGTTATTTTGTTACGAAATATGGGCAAAACATGAAAAGTAAAATATTTCAGATACTTTTTCGTTTTTCGTTATTTTCTTGTGAATTATGGAGAAAAACAGAAAACTCAAATATTTCATATTATTTTTGTTTTTTTTCGACGTTTAGTTGCGAAATATGGACAAAAACAGAAAACTCAAATATTTCAGATATTTTTTTGTTTTTTTCCGTTATTTTGTTGCGAAATATGGACAAAACCCGAAAACTCAAATTTTTCTGATACTTTTTGTTTTTTTTTCGTTATTTTGTTGTGAAATATGGACAAAAACCGAAAACTAAAATATTTCAAATACTTTTTGTTTGTTTTTTTCCTTATTTCGTTGAGAAATATGGACAAAAGTAGAAAACTCAAATATTTCAGAAATTTTTTTGTTTTTTTTTCGTAATTTTGTTGGGAAGTATGGGCAAAAACAGAAAACTAAAATATTTGAGAGAATTTGTTGTTTTTTTTGTGATTTTCTTGCGAAATATGGACAAAACCACAAAACTCAAATATTTCAGATTCTTTTTGTTTTTTTCGTTATTTAGTTGCGAAATATCCACAAAAACAGAAAACTAAAATATTTCAGATACTTTGTCATTTTTTTTTCATTATTTTGTTGCGAAATATGGAGAAAAACACAAAACTCAAATATTTCAGACACTTTTTTTTGTTTTTTTCCTTATTTTCTTGAGAAATATGGACAAAAGTAGAAAAGTCAAATATTTCAGATACTGTTTTGTTTTTTTTTCGTTATTTTGTTGGGAAATATGGACAAAAAACAGAAAACTCAAATATTTCAGAGAATTTGTTGTTTTTTTCCGGTATTTTGTTCCGATATATGGACAAAACCAGATATATGTCAGATACCCAAACACATATATTCCAGATACTTTTTTTTCGTTTTTTGTTGCGAAATATGGACAAAAACAGAAAACTCAAATATTTCATATACTTTTATGTTTTTCTTCGTTATTTTGTTGCGAAATATGGGCAAAAAATGAAAATTAAAATATTTCAGATACTTTTTCGTTATTTTGTTGCGAATTTTGGAGAAAAACAGAAAACTCAAATGTTTCAGATTCTTTTTGTTTGTTTTTCGACGTATAGTTGCAAAAATGGACAATAACAAAAAACTCAAATATTTCAGATAGTTTTTTGTTTTTTTTTCGTTATTTTGTTGCGAAATGTGTACAAAAACAGAAAGCTCAAATATTTCAGATACTTTTTTGTTTTTTTTTTCGTTATATTATTCCAAAATATGGACAAAAAAAAACTCCAATATTTCAGATATTTTTTTGTTTTTTTTTGTTATTTTGTTGGGAAATATGGACAAAAACAGAATACTTAAATATTCCAGATACATTTTGTTTTTTTTTTGCTTATTTTGTTGCGAAATATGGACAAAACCCGAAAACTGAAATATTTCTGATACAAAAGTAGAAAAGTCAAATATTTCAGATACTGTTTTGTTTTTTTGTTGCGAAATATGGACAAAAACAGAAACCTCAAATATTTCATATACTTTTATGTTTTTCTTCGGTATTTTGCTGCGAAATATGAGCAAAAAATGAAAACTAAAATATTTCAGATACTTTTTCGTTATTTTGTTGCGAATTATGGAGGAAAACAGAAAACTCAAATATTTCAGATTCTTTTTGTTTGTTTTTCGACGTTTAGTTGCGAAAAATGGACAACAACAGAAAACTCAAATATTTCAGATAGTTTTTTTTTTTTTTTTTCGTTATTTTGTTGCGAAATGTGCACAAAAACAGAAAGCTCAAATATTTCAGATACTTTTTTGTTTTTTTTTCGTGATTTTGTTGCGAAAAATGGACAAAAGCAGAAAACTCAAATATTTCAGATACTTTTTTGTTTTTTTTTCGTTATATTATTCCAAAATATGGACAAAAAATACTCCAATATTTCAGATATTTTGTTGTTTTTTTTTTGTTATTTTGTTGGGAAATATGGACAATAACCGAAAACTAATAATTTAGAGAATTTGTTATTTTTTTCCGTTATTTTGTTGCGAAATATGTACAAAACCCGAAAACTGAAATATTTCTGATACTTTTTGTTTTGTTATTTTGTTGCGAAATATGGACAAAAACAGAAAGCTCAATTATATCAGATATTTTTATGTTTTTTTTCGTTATTTTGTTACGAAATATGGACAAAAGCAGAAAACTCAAATATTTTAGATACTTTTTTGTTTTCTTTTTGTTATTTTGTTGGGAAATATGGACAATAACAGAAAACTCAAATATTTCAAAGAATTTGTTGTTTTTTTCCGTTATTTTGTTGTGAAATATGGACAAAACCAGGAAATTCAAATATTTCAGATACTTTTTTTTTCGTTATTTTGTTGCGGAAAACGGACAAAAACAGAAAGCTCAAATATTTCAGATATTTTGATGTTTTTTTTTTCGTTATTTTGTTGCGAAATATAGACAAAAACAGAAAACACAGATAGTTTCAGATAGTTTTTTGTTTTGTTTTCGTTATTTTATTGCGAAATATGGACAAAAACAGAAAATTGAACTATTTCAGATTCTTTTTTTTTTCGATATTTACTTGCGAAATATGAACAAAAACAGAAAACTCAAATATTTCAGTTTTTTTTGTTATTTTGTGGGGAAATATAGACAAAAACAGAAAACTCAAATATTTCAGAGAATTTGTTGCTTATTTCCGTTATTTTGTTCCGAAATATGGACAAAACCAGAAAACTCAAATATTTGAGATACTTTTTTTTTGTTATTTTGTTGCGAAATATGGACAAAAACCAAAAGCTCATATATTTCAGATACTTTTATGTTTTTTTTCGTTATTTGGTTGCGAAATATGGACAAAAAAATAGAAAACTCAAATATTTCATATTCTTTCTGTTTTCTGCGATATTTAGTTGCGAAATATTGACAAAAACAAAAAACTCAAATATTGCAGATAATTTTTGGTTTTTTTCGTTATTTTGTTGCGAAATATGTACAAAACCAGAAAACTAAAATATTTCACATACTTTTTGTTAGTTTTTTCTTAATTTTGTTGATAAATATAGACAAAACCAGAAAACTCAAATATTTCAGATACTTTCATGTTTTTTTTGCATTATTTTGTTGCGAAATATGGACAAAAACAGAAAGCCCAAATATTTCAGATTCTTTTAAGTTTTTTTTCGTTTTTTTTGTTGCGAAATATGGACAAAAAATGGAAACTAAAATATTTCAGATACTTTTTCATTTTTTTTTCGTTATATTGTTGCGAAATATGGACAAAGACAGAAAACTCAAATATTTCAGATACTTTTTTTTTCGTTATTTTGTTGCGAAATACGGATAAAAACAGAATGCTCAAATATTTCAGCTACTTTTATGTTTTTTTTTTCGTTATTTTGTTGCGAAATATAGACAAAAAAAGAAAACTCAAATATTTCAGATTCTTTTTGGTTTTTTTTTTCGATATTTAGTTGTAAAATATGGAAAAAAACAGAAAACTCAAATATTTCAGATACTTTGTTGTTTGTTTTTTTCCTAATTTTGTTGCGAAATATGGACAAAAGCAGAAAACTCAAATATTTCAGACACTTTTTTGTTTTTTTTTCGTTATATTATTGCGAAGTATGGACAAAAAACGAAGACTCAAATATTTCAGATATTTTTTTGTTTTTTTTTCGTTATTTTGTTGGAAAATATGGATAAAAACAGATAACTCAAATATTTCAGATAGTTTTTTGTTTTTTTTTCGTAATTTTGTTGCGAAATGTACACAAAAACAGAAAGCTAAAATATTTCAGATACTTTTTTGTTTTTTTTTTGGTTATTTTGTTGCGAAAATGGACAAAACCAAAAAACTCAAATAGTTCAGACACTTTTTTTTCCTTATTTTGTTGCGAAATATTGACAAAAGCAGAAAACTAAAATATTGCAGATACTTTTGTTTGTTTTTTCCTTATTTTGCTGCAGAATATGGAAAAAAGCAGAAAACTCAAATATTTCAGATACTTTTTGGTTTTTTTTTCGTTATATTATTCCATAATATGGACAAAAAAAACTCCAATATTTCAGATATTTTTTTGCTTTTTTTTGTTATTTTGTTGGGAAATATGGACAAAAACAGAAAACTCGAATATTTTAGAGAATTTGTTGTTTTTTCCGTTATTTTGTTGTGAAATATAGACAAAACCAGAAAATTCAAATATTTTAGATTCTTTTTGTTTTTTTCGATATTTAGTTGCGAAATATGGACAAAAACAGAAAACTCAAATATTTCAGATACTTTTTCGTTTTTTTTCGTTATTTTGTTGGGAAATATGGGCAAAAACAGAAAACTCAAATATTTCAGATACGTCGTTTTTTTTCGTTATTTTGCTGCGAAATATGGACAAAAACAGAAAACTAAAATATTTCAGATACTTTTTTGTTTGTTTTTTCCTTATTTTGTTGAGAAATATGGACAAAGCATAAAACACGAATATTTCAGATACTTTTTTTCTTTTTTTTCGTTATATTATTGCGAAATATGGCAATAATATAACGAAAAAAAGAAAATTTAAAAATTTCAGATATTTTTTGGTTACTTTTGCGTTATTTTGTTGGGAAATATGGACAAAAACAGAAAACTCAAATATTTTAGAGAATTTATTGTTTTTTTCCGTTATTTTGTTGCGCAATATGGAAAAAACCCGAAATCTCAAATATTTCAGATACTTTCTTGTTATTTTTTCATTATTTTGTTGCGAAATATGGACAAAAACAGAATGCTCAAATATTTTAGATTCTTTTACGTTTTTCTTCGTTATTTGGTTGCGAAATATGGGCAAAAAATGAAACTAAAATATTTGAGATACTTTTTCGTTCTTTTTCGTTATTTTGTTGCGAAATATGGGCAAAAAAATAAAACTAAAATATTTCAGATACTTTTTCGTTTTTTTTTCGTTATTTTGTTGCGAAATATGGAGAAAAACAGAAAACTTAATATTTAGTTTCGAAATATGGAGAAAAAAAGAAAACTCAAATATTTCTGATACTTTTTGTTTTGTTATTTTGTTGCGAAATATGAACAAAAACAGAAAGCTCAAATATTTCAGATACTTTTTTGTTTTTTTTTCGTTATATTATTGTGAAATATGGACAAAATAAAACTCAAATATTTCAGATATTTTTTTTCCGTTATTTTGTTGCGAAATATAGACAAAACCGGAAAATTCAAATATTTCAGATACTTTTTTGTTTGTTTTTTTTTTATTTTGTTGACAATTAGGACAAAAGAAAAAACCTCGTATATTTCAGATACTTTTTTGTTTTTTTTTCGTTATTTTGTTACGAAAGATGCACAAAACCCGAAAAGTCAAATATTTCAGATACTTTTTTTCGTTATTTTGTTGCGAAATATGGACAAAAACTGAAATCTCAAACATTTCAGATACTTTTATGTTTTTTTTTGTTATTTTGTTGCGAAATATGGGAAAAAAATGAAAAGTAACATATTTCAGATACTTTTTCGTTTTTTTTCGTTATTCTGTTGCGAAATATGTAGAAAAACAGAAAACTCAAATATTGCACATTTTTTTTTTGATATTTAGTTGCGAAATATGGACAAAAACAGAAAACTCAAATATTTCAGATTTTTTTCGTTATTTTGTTGCGAAATATGGACAAAACCAGAAAACTCAAATATTTCAGATACTTTTTTTTCGTTATTTTGTTGGGAAATATGTACAAAAACAAAAAGCTCAAATATTTCAGATACTTTTTTTCGTTATTTTCTTGCGAAATATGGGCGAAAAATGAAAACTAAAATATTTCAGATACTTTTTCGTTTTTTTTCGTTATTTTGTTGCGAAATATGGACAAAATCAGAAAACTGAAATATTTCAGATTCTTTCTGTTTTTTTTTCAATATTTAGTTGCGAAATATGGATAAAAACAAAAAACTCAAATATTTCAGATACTTTCTTGTTATTTTTTCATTATTTTGTTGCGAAATATTGACAAAAACAGAATGCTCAAATATTTTAAATTCTTTTATGTTTTCTTCGTTATTTTGTTGCGAAATATGGACAAAAGCGGAAAACTCATATATTTCAGATACTTTTTTGTTTGTGTTTTTCCTTATTTTGTTGACAATTAGGACAAAAGCAGGAACCTCGAATATTTCAGATACGTTTTGTTTTTTTTTCGTTATTTTGTTGCGTAAGATGCACAAAACCCGAAAACTCAAATATTTCAGATACTTTTTTTTTATGTTGTTGCGAAATATGGACAAAACCAGAAAGCTCAAATATTTCAGATACTGTTTTTCGTTATTTTGTTGCGAAATATGGACAAAAACAGAAATCTCAAACATTTCAGATACTTTTATGTTTTTTTTCGTTATTTTGTTGCGAAATATGGGCAAAAAAAAAACTAAAATATTTCAGATACTTTTTCGTTTTTTTTAGTTATTCTGTTGCGAAATATGGAGAAAAACAGAAAACTCAAATATTTCAGATTTTTTTTTGATATTTAGTTGCGAAATATGGACAAAAACAGAAATCTCAAACATTTCAGATACTTTTATGTTTTTTTTCGTTATTTTGTTGCGACATATGAGCAAAAAATTAAAACTAAAATATTTCAGATACTTTTTCGTTTTTTTTTCGTTATTCTGTTGCGAAATATGGACAAAAACAGAAATCTCAAATATTTCAGATATTTTTTGTCGTTATTTTGTTGCGAAATATGGACAAAAGTAGAAAACTCAAATATTTCAGATATTTTTTTTTTTTTGTTATTTTGTTGGGAAATATGGACAAAAACAGAAAACTCAAATATTTCAGAGAATTTGTTGTTTTTTTTCCGGTAATTTGTTGCGAAATATGGACAAAACCAGATATATATAAGATACCCAAACACATATATTTCAGATACTTTTTTTTCGTTTTTTGTTGCGAAATATGGACAAAAACAGAAACCTCAAATATTTCATATACATTTATGTTTTTTTCGATATTTTGTTGCGAAATATGGAGAAAAACAGGAAAATATTGCAGATACTTTTTGTTTGTTTTTTTCCTTATTTTATTGCGAAATATTGACAAAAGCAGAAAACTCAAATATTTCAGATACTTTTTTGTTTTTTTTCGTTATAAAAAACTCCAATATTTCATATATTTTTTTGCTTTTTTTTTGTTATTTTGTTGGGAAATATGGACAAAAACAGAAAACTCAAATATTTTAGAGAATTTGTTGTTTTTTCCGTTATTTTGTTGCGAAATATGGACAAAACCAGAAAACTCAAATATTTTAGAGAATTTGTTGTTTTTTCCGTTATTTTGTTGCGAAATATGGACAAAACCAGAAAACTCAAATATTTCAGACACTTTTTTTTGATATTTTGTTGCGAAATATTGACAAAAACAAAAAACTCAAATATTTCAGATTCCTTTTTTTGCGATATTTAGTTGCGAAATATGGACAAAAAGAAAAAAGTAAAATACTTCAGATACTTTTTGTTATTTTTTTTCCTAATTTTGTTCAGATATAAACTAAAATATTTCATACACTTTTTTTTTGTTTTTTTCCTTATTTTGCTGCGAAATATGGACAAAACCACAAAGCTCAATTATTTCAGATATTTTTATGTTTTTTTTCGTTATTTTGTTGCGAAATATGGACAAAAGCACAAAACTCAAATATTTTAGATACTTTTTTGTTTTCTTTTCGTTATTTTGTTGCAAAATATGGACAAAAACAGAAAACTAAAATATTTCAGATACTTTTTTGTTTTTTTTCGTTATTTTGTTGCGAAATATGTACAAAAACAGAAAACTAAAATATTTCAGAATTTTATTGTTAGTTTTTTTCCTAATTTTGTTGAGAAATATTGACAAAAGCAGAAAAATCAAATATTTCAGATACTTTCATGTTTTTTTTGCGTTATTATGTTGCGAAATATGGAGAAAAACAGAAATCTCAAATATTTTGTTTTTTTCGATATTAAGTTGGGAAATATGGACAAAAACAGAAAACTCAAACATTTCATTTTTTTTTTATTTTTAGTTGCGAAATGTGGACAAAAACAGACAAGTAAAATATTTCAGATACATTTTTGTTTGTTTTTTTCCTCATTTTGTTGAGAAATATGGAAAAAAGCAGAATACTCAAATATTTCAGATACTTTTTTTAGTTATTTTGTTGCGAAATATGGACAAAAACAGAAAACTCAAATATTTCAGAGTCTTTTTGTTTTTTTGATATTTAGTTGCAAAATATGGACAAAAACAAAAAACTAAAATATTTCAGATACCTTTTGCTAGTTTTCTTCCTAATTTTGTATAGATATATGGACAAAAGGAGAAACCTCAAATATTTTAGAGAATTTGGTGGTTTTTTCCGTGATTCTGTTGAAAAATATGGTCAAAAACAAAAAACTCAAAATTTTCAGAGAATTTGATGTTTTGTTCCGTTATTAAAACTCAAATATTTCTTCTTTTTTTTTATATTTAGTTGCGAAATATGATCAAAAACAGAAAACTCAAATATTTTAGAGAATATGTTGGTTTTTTGCGTGATTCTATTGGGAAATATGGTCAAAAACAAAAAGCTCAAATTTTTCAGAGAATTTGTTGTTTTTTTCCGTTATTAAAACTGAAATATTTCATTTTTTTTTATATTTAGCTGCGAAATATGGACACAAACAGAAAACTCAAATATTTCAGATACTTTTTTGTTTGCTTTTTTCCTTATTTTGTTGAGAAATATGTACAAAACCAGAAAACTCAAATATTTCAGAGAATTTGTTATTTTTCCGTTATTTTGTTGCAAAATATGGGCAAAACCAGAAAACTCAAATATTTCAGATACTTTTTTTTTTTTTTATTTATTTTGTTGCGAAATATTGACAAAAACAGAAAACTCAAATATTTCAGAATCTTTTTGTTTTTTTTTTCGATATTTAGTTGCAAAATATGGACAAAAACAGAAAACTCAAATATTTCAGATAGTTTGTTGTTTTCTGTCGTTATTTTGTTGCGAAATGTGCACAAAAACAGAAAGCTCAAATATTTCAGATACTTTTTTTTTTCTTTACGTTATTTTGTTGGGAAATATGAACAAAAAACAGAAAATTCAAATATTTCAAAGAATTTGTTGTTTTTTGCCGTTATTTTGTTGCGAAATATGGACAAAACCAGAAAACTCAAATATTTCAGATACTTTTTTCCTTATATTGTTGCGAAATATGGACAAAAACAGAAAATTGAACTATTTCAGTTTTTTTTTTGTTATTTTGTGGGCAAATATAGACAAAAACAGAAAATTCAAATATTTCAGAGAATTTGTTGCTTATTTCCCTTATTTTGTTCCGAAATATGGACAAACCCAGAAAACTCAAATATTTCAGATACTTTTATTTGTGATTTTGTTGCGAAATATGGAAAAACAAAAAGCTCATATATTTCAGATACTTTTATGTTTTTTTTCGTTATTGAGTTGCTAAATATGGACAAAAACAGAAAAATCAAATATTTAATATTCTTTCTGTTTTTTTCGATATTTAGTTGCGAAATATTGACAAAAACAAAAAACTCAAATATTGCAGATAATTTTTTGTTTTTTTCGTTGTTTTGTTGCGAAATATGTACAAAAACAGAAAACTAAAATATTTCAGATTGTATTGTTAGTTTTTTTCCTAATTTTGTTGAGAAATATAGACAAAAGCAGAAAACTCAAATATTTCAGATACTTTCATGTTTTCTTTTCGTTATTTTGTTGCGAAATATGGACAAAAACAGAAAGCTGAAATATTTGAGCTTTCTGTTTTTGTCGATAAATATGGACAAAAACAGAAAGCTCAAATATACTTTTAAGTTTTTTTTCGTTATTTTGTTGCGCAATATGGACAAAAAATGAAAACTAAAATATTTCAGATACTTTTTCATTTTTTTTTCGTTATATTGTTGCGAAATATGGCAAAGACAGAAAACTCAAATATTTCAGATACTTTTTTGTTTTTTTTGCGTTATTATGTTGCGAAATATGGAGAAAAACTGAATTCTCAAATATTTTGTTTTTTTCGATATTAAGTTGGGAAATATGGACAAAAACAGAAAACTCAAATATTTCAGATAGTTTTTTGTTTTTTTTCGTTATTTTGTTGCGAAATATGTACAAAAACAGAAAACTAAAATATTTCAGAATTTTATTGTTAGTTTTTTTCCTAATTTTGTTGAGAAATATTGACAAATCAAATATTTCAGATACTTTCATGTTTTTTTTGCGTTATTATGTTGCGAAATATGAAAAAAACAGAAATCTCAAATATTTTGTTTTTTTCGATATTAAGTTGGGAAATATGGACAAAAACAGAAAACTCAAACATTTCATTTTTTTTTATTTTTAGTTGCGAAATGTGGACAAAAACAGACAAGTAAAATATTTCAGATACATTTTTGTTTGTTTTTTTCCTCATTTTGTTGAGAAATATGGAAAAAAGCAGAATACTCAAATATTTCAGATACTTTTTTTAGTTATTTTGTTGCGAAATATGGACAAAAACAGAAAACTCAAATATTTCAGAGTCTTTTTGTTTTTTTGATATTTAGTTGCAAAATATGGACAAAAACAAAAAACTAAAATATTTCAGATACTTTTTGCTAGTTTTCTTCCTAATTTTGTATAGATATATGGACAAAAGGAGAAACCTCAAATATTTTAGAGAATTTGGTGGTTTTTTCCGTGATTCTGTTGGAAAATATGGTCAAAAACAAAAAACTCAAAATTTTCAGAGAATTTGATGTTTTGTTCCGTTATTAAAACTCAAATATTTCTTCTTTTTTTTTATATTTAGTTGCGAAATATGATCAAAAACAGAAAACTCAAATATTTTAGAGAATATGTTGGTTTTTTGCGTGATTCTATTGGGAAATATGGTCAAAAACAAAAAGCTCAAATTTTTCAGAGAATTTGTTGTTTTTTTCCGTTATTAAAACTGAAATATTTAATTTTTTTTATATTTAGCTGCGAAATATGGACACAAACAGAAAACTCAAATATTTCAGATACTTTTTTGTTTGCTTTTTTCCTTATTTTGTTGAGAAATATGTACAAAACCAGAAAACTAAAATATTTCAGAGAATTTGTTATTTTTCCGTTATTTTGTTGCAAAATATGGACAAAACCAGAAAACTCAAATATTTCAGATACTTTTTTTTTTTTTTATTTATTTTGTTGCGAAATATTGACAAAAACAGAAAACTCAAATATTTCAGATTCATTTTGTTTTTTTGTGATATTTAGTTGCCAAATATAGACAAAAAGAAAAAACTAAAATACTTCAGATACTTTTCGTTTAGTTTTTTTCCTAATTTTGTTCAGATATATGGAAAAAAACAGAAAACTCAAATATTTCAGATAATGTGTTGTAATTTTTTTGTTATTTTGTTGCGAAATATGTACAAAAACAGAAAGCTCAATATTTCAGATACTTTTTATTTTTTTTTTCGTGATTTAGTTGCGAAATATGGATAAAAACAGAAAATTTCTAATATTTCAGATAATGTCTTTGTCTTGTTATTTTTTCGTTATTTTGTTGCGAAATATGTACAAAAACAGAAAACTCAAATTTTTCAGATACTTTTATATTTTTTTTTCGTTATTTTGTGGCAAAATATGGACAAAAACAGAAAACTCAAATATTTCAGATACTGTCTTGTTATTTTTTCGTTATTTTGTTGCAAGGTACAAAAATTGAAAACTAAAATATTTCAGATACTTTTTGTTATTTATTTTCCTATTTTTGTTGAGAAATATGGACAAAAGTAGAAAACTCAAATATTTCAGAAATATGGACAAAAGAGAAAATTCAAATATTTCAGATTCTTTTTGTTTTTTTCGATATTTTGTTGCGAAATATGGACACATACAGAAAACTCAAATATTTCAGATATTTTTTTTTTTTTTTCGTTATTTGGGTGGGAAATATGGACAAAAACAGAAAACTCAAATATTTCAGAGTCTTTTTGTTTTTTTGATATTTAGTTGCGAAATATGGACCAAAACAAAAAACTCAAATATTTCAGATACTTTTTTTTGTTATTTTGTTGCGAAATATGGACAAAAACAGAAAACTCAAATATTTCAGAGTCTTTTTGTTTTTTTGATATTTAGTTGCGAAATATGAACAAAAACAAAAAACTAAAATATTTCAGATTCTTTTTGTTAGTTTTTTTCCTAATTTTGTTCAGATATATGGACTAAAGCAGAAAACTAAAATTTTTCAGAGAATTTGTTGTTTTTTTCCGTTATTAAAACTCAAATATTTGATTTTTTTTTATATTTAGTTGCAAAATATGGACACAAATTGAAAACTCAAATATTTCAGATACTTTTTTGTTTGCTTTTTTCCTTATTTTGTTGAGAAATATGGGCAAAAGCAGAAAACTCAAATATTTCAGATACTTTTTTGTTCTTTTTTTTCGTTATTTTGTTGCGAAATATGGATAAAAACAGAAAACTCAAATATTTCAGATACTGTGTTGTAATTTTTTTGTTATTTTGTTGCGAAATATGTCGCTAATGTCTTGTTATTTATAATGAGTTATGATAATGTCTTGTTATTTTTTCGTTATTTATAATGAGTTATGATAATGTCTTGTTATTTTTTCGTTATTTTGTTGCGAAATATGTACAAAAACAGAAAACTCAAATTTTTCAGTTACTTTTATATTTTTTTTTCGTTATTTTGTTGCAAAATATAGACAAATACAGAAAACTCAAATATTTCATATAATTTTTTTTAAATATCGAAACTCAAATATTTCAGATACTTTTTTGTTCTTTTTTTTCGTTATTTTGTTGCGAAATATGGATAAAAACAGAAAACTCAAATATTTCAGATACTGTGTTGTAATTTTTTTGTTATTTTGTTGCGAAATATGTACAAAAACAGAAAGCTCAAATATTTCAGATACTTTTTATTTTTTTTTTCGTTATTTAGTTGCGAAATATGGATAAAAACAGAAAATTCTAATATTTCAGATAATGTCTTGTTATTTTTTCGTTATTTTGTTGCGAAATATGTACAAAAACAGAAAACTCAAATTTTTCAGTTACTTTTATATTTTTTTTTCGTTATTTTGTTGCAAAATATAGACAAATACAGAAAACTCAAATATTTCATATAATTTTTTTTTTTTTTCGTTATTTGGGTGGGAAATATGGACAAAAACAGAAAGCTAAACTATTTCAGATAATTATTTTTTGTTATTTTGTTGCGAAAGATGGACAAAAACAGAAACCTCAAATATTGCAGATACTTTTATGTTTTTTTTTTGTTATTTTGTTGAAATATATGGACAAAAACAGAAAAATCAAATATTTCACATTCTTTCTGTTTTTGTCGATATTTAGTTGCGAAATATTGACAAAAACAAAAAAATAAAATATTTCAGATACTTTCTTGTTATTTTTTCGTTATTTTGTTGCGAAATATGTACAAAAGCAGAATACTAAAATATATCAGATACTTTTTGTTAGTTCTTTTCCTAACTTTGTTGAGCAATATAGACAAAAGCAGAAAACTCAAATATTTCACATTCTTTCTGTTTTTTTCGATATTTAGTTGCGCAATGTTGACAAAAACAAAAAACTCAATTATTTCAGATACTTTGATGTTATTTTTTCGTTATTTTGTTGCGAAATATGGACAAAAACAGAAAGCTCAAATATTTAGGATACTTTTATGTTTTTTTCGTTATTTTGTTGCGAAATATGGACAAAAAATGAAAACTAAAATATTTCAGAAACTTTTTCATTTTTTTTTTCGTTATTTTGTTGCACAATATGGAGCAAAACAGGAAACTCTAATATTTCAGATTCCTTTTTTTTCGATATTTAGTTGCGAAATATGGACAAAAAAGAAAACTAAAATATTTTAGATACATTGTCGTGTCTTTTCCGTTATTTTATTGCGTAATATGGACAAAAACATAAAGCTCAAATATTTCAGATACTTTGTTGTTATTTTTTCGTTATTTTGTTGCGAA